>MU226588.1:633930-649208 GCA_018584345.1 Thuja plicata | reverse complement strand
ATCGATCGGGCTTAGTTATGTAGCCATCGATTAAGTAAACAACCACAGGTATTGTGTGGAGTCACGTCCACAATGGAAAGTGACTCCACGTAGAGTCACATTCCATTGTGGACGTGACTCCACAATACATATACATATGTTACTTACCATTGATTGTATAACATATATAGAAAAACAACAACTTAGAATATTGCAGTGATAAAACAGTAAGGTAATATAATAGCAACAACAACATATATTAATATATTAATATTTGGTGCAGTCAACTTAATTAATATATTATATTTTGTGCAGCAATTTCATTGGATATTTATATACAATTGATATATCATTACATGATAAGTTGAGAAGTCATATATATAAATTGAAATTTTTTTGAAAGAATTAAAACGATCTCACAATCAGATCGAATTTAACAAGATGGAATAACCATGTATATTGAATCACCAAGGTAACAATTTCTAGCAAATTCTAGACCAGTGCCTTATCCACTAGGAGATATAATCACTTTACCATTTCTTATGCAAAGACATAAACTGCGACTGATTAATGACTCAAACTATTATTGCCTTATAGTAATATCCTTCAATGTAATCAAATTTTGAACTTCTTATAATGATCCTCGTACCAACCCTATGAACTCATGAATTAATTTTTAGCATTTTAATTGATCCTTGATCAAAGCTTAGAATTAATAAATACACATGTAAACAATATGTAGTGAATTGGATAAGAAATTAGAATTTGTTAAATTCTCAACTCATATACCCAACACAGAGGAGAGCACCAATCAAGATTATATTTCATTGATGTTGTAGAATCATCATCTCCATACAATAGTTTGTTCAACAAAAATAAGACTCAATAAGACTAGAAATCTAATACTAAAACATATATTGCTCTCTCAATTGTATACAAACATTACACTATACTTGTTAAACTTGACTGAGTATAAACATTTTGGAAATTTGGATAAAATTTCTTAGCCCTTCCTAAGTGATCTTGGAAATCCTTTTATAGAGTAAGGATTGCAACAAGATTCAGATCACTTAGGGAAAAATTACATTTTGAATACTTTAAAAATAAAAACCCAAAAAGACTTCTTCAAATCTTCAAAATTTGTTACGTGGGAAGTTGGCTTCATTAAAATGACATCTGGAGCTTTTCTCTGTACGTAATCAGATACAATTTATTTTTATTTATGTAGTATACCCACATCTTTTGATAGAAAATTCAAGGTCCCTATTTAGATAATTATTCTCCCCATAAACAAGCTCAAGCACCAAGTTAGCAACTAACTACAAAATTACAAAAATGGTGAAGTCCCCATTGTTTCAAACTATCTTATTCTTGTTCATCTCTACCTCCCACCTAGTGAACTCCATGTTTGTTGGCCACTCAAAAGATTTAACAGTCTCAATCTGGCTAACAACCCCACTCTGTTGGGCATCGATTAGGACCCTTGTATAATAAATAAGATTAATCAAATCTACTTCATCTCTGAACAAATTGTCCAATACCTCATTAAATCCTGGTACATCAATATCATTGGTTAAGTTTAATAAATTTTCAATGATTTCTACAATCAAATCAAAATCCCCTGTCCATGTGGGGATGTCCTTCAACTTTCCTTCCTTGTCATAAATTCTTAGGAAATAAGCATTGTAAGATTCCACAAAAATCTTTAATTTTCCCTTTATCACCTAGTCCTTCCCTATAAAAATTTAAAACAATGTATTTACTTTTCCCACTATTTTATTTGTGTCAAATATTTTATCTGGAAAATCATACCTATATACCAAAATTGCATCTAACTTCTCTAATGACACATTCCTTTCTATCCACAAGGTAAGTATGGGATTCAAAAATGACATGGCCTTTATACACTTCCCTTCAGTAGATTTTAGGGACACATGGGAACTATGTACAATAGTTAGCTTGCCCTTTAGGATGTCCAGCCTATGCTGTAGAATCTCCATTAATACTCTAATTCCCATAGTATTCTTCTCTTCTTCCAGTTCCTCTATCCTTCTAGCATATTTATCCAACTTTCCATTAACCTCGGTAAGAATAACAACATCTGATGCAATAGGATTAAACTCACCAGTACTTCCTACAATAACATCCACTCTTTCACTAGCAGCAGACATATTAGTTAACTTTTCATTTAGCTTAGTGATTCTTTCCTCTAGCTTTGTTTTCAACATAAGCTACCCCTCATATTCCTTGGACACTCTAATGAGGCTATTGTACATTTTTATAACCCTTTTCTCCAAGTCTTCTTCTTTGGCTCTATTTAAAATTAATACATGACTCAGTAAATCTTCAACTTCCACATTGCTCACTTTTTGGATATTCTAGATGAGCTTATTTCCTTACCTCTCATCCTGAATATCTATTATCTTTATCTTTTGTGTTGGAGGGGAAGGTGACCAAATCGCCAATGTTTTTCTCTTGGGGTCAAAACCCAAGCCTCTTATGAAATCCCCAACCTTGACCTCAGATTTAAATATTTGGTCTAGTTGTTTCCTTATTTGGTCAATCATGAATGATGAATGCATAGCCCGTCTGGGTAGTAAAGGCATCCCACTTTTCATTACTAAATTTTTTTCTTGTCCTACACACAATGTATGGATGCTAGCATCATACTCCTACAATTCTTTTACCAATTTCTCCTTGTTCTCATCAGTGTCATCCACAGGACTCAAGTTTATTTTCAATTTTTTTTCTTTCAATTTGAAAAGAAAACTCTTGAACTCTTCTATTTGGATGAAATCACCATCATGCATAAACAAGTTATAAAGAAACAATTTATCATCTATTTTAGCAACTAGTGCTAAACTTGATTCCCCTATTTCTTCACCTTGTGGTGGATTTTGTGCATCCCTCATAGATTATCTGACCTATTTGAAGCAGGGTCCCCCTTTTCAGTGATTACTACTTTGGACCTATCCCTCATCAATTGGGGAGCATGTCCAACCTTTTGCCTCTTTGGTGCAGGTTGTTGTGAAGAGAATTTAGCTTCATCTCCTTCCTCCACTTCCATAGAGTATTCTCTCATGAAGGGAACATCCTCATGGCATGATTCCACATCTTTAGGGTTAACCCTATCTTCTCCTCCTCTAGGTATTTTGGGAATTTTCTTCATTATTTCATCATACTTCTAAAGAGTATTTTTATTTTATCCCAATATCCTAATTCATTGTAAATTCCAGGAAAAGAGGGACCCATCTCCTCGAATTCTGCTTCCACTCTATAGATATCATTCCACTTCCTTCTCTTCTCAGCCAATTCATCAGGAGCAATTAAGTTCCAAATAATGTCATCTTTAGGAAATGCCTCATGTGATGAAAAAGTAACATTTTCTATTTCCTTTAGGTTAGTTTTCATGAACCCTTCAGGGTCACACATTCTTGCCTTTGTAGTTTGTAACTTGTAATGTCTCAAAAAATCATTAATGAGATTCAAAGCACATTTCCCCACTGTGAAATCCTCTATGGCCCATATCCTAGGTAGAAAAGTTCCCTTCTTCTTACCTAAGTATTCCTTATCTACCAGATTCAATTGCCAAATGAATTCAATAATTCCCACCCTAAGAGGGACATACTTTGGTAGAAGGTGTGGTGGTTGAGGGCACCCATAAGCCCTAATAATTGTAAAATTCTCAAAAAAAAAGCATCACCCCAATTATACCTTATAAACCCCTTACTATTTCCATGTAAGGGTCTTATCATTATCCTAAGGGAAAGAGGGATTCTATCATCTCTTTCTCCTAATAAATCCCTAATAGGGTCCACAATCCAATTTTAAAAATGTAAAAATGAAGAAAGATAATTAGTTCTTTCCCATACCCCTGTCCATAGTTGAACTGGCATTGGCATACCCATATCCTTCTTAAGCTGGATCAAATCCACTATGTGGTCAGCATTGAAGTACATAATGAGATGCATGAGGATGGAGTAGTACCTAAAGTCAATCTTCAAAGGAATGCTTCGTATTGCCTTTAAGTCACTTTCAATTATGTCAAATATATAGCCGATATAATTATATTCTTTTTTCACATGGGGATGTTGGATATTCATAGCCATAATCAACAAGTATTTTGTGACTGTATTTTCTCCTTCAACTCACAATTGTTAGAAATACTAAGAGGGGGGGGTGAATTAGTGTTTGTCTATTTATTACTTTTCAGCAACTTAAACATAAATCAAAACATTCATTCAATGAAGCTTAATACAAGAACTCATAACACAAGATATGATTATGGGGAAACCTTGATCAGAGGAAAACCCTAGTGGGAATTAGTACCCACAAATATTGTACTAGCATAGTGAACCTGTTAAATTTCCTTTGCCTTGTTAGAAGCAGTCTTACAATGCAAGTACACTGACCTGGTTAAAGGTCTGACCCTATTAGGATTCTTTTACAAAACCCTATTAAAGGTATATGGCTCACTACCTAGGCTCACTTCCCAATAGGATGAAGGCTACAACCTTGTGATTGATATACACTATATCAAAAGTGAACTATTGTGATGACACTATTGTTTGATCAGTTCCATGTATGCGCGAGTGCTATTACTCTCTTAAAGAGCTTTATCGCATACTAACTTCATCATACTGCTCTTCTGTATCTTTCTCTTACATATTAATTGACACTTGTAACATAAATTTACATTACATACTTATATGTTCATACCTGAATAGACGCGACCCAAAATAAGACTTATGGTTGGCCCTAAAACATAATACACAATGCTTCTGATAAAGTTGACTTAAGTGTGTTTACAACAATAATAATTACATCATTACAAACATATAATCAAAGGCACTTGGCTGTTACATAACAAAATAATTCATGCTGATCAAAACACTAGTCGGCTTCCACGCTCTGTCTTCTGGACTACTGGTGTAATGATCTATCTATAACTTCTCCATACTATCATGACATACCATGCATGTCTGAGCTTAGTATTTAGACATCACGTAGAACATATATCTAAATGCACATACTCTGATTTGATCTCTTGCACGTGCGCTTATGTGTTGATCGTTGTATATCTCTGTCTGCCCTGTTTCCATAGTCATTTTATCTTCTAAGCTATGTTTGATAGAAACTTAAGATGACTTTGTTGCCATGATGACAACACAAAAATATTCATATGCCCTCTAGGAGTCAACTTGCCAACAATCTCCCCCTTTGTCATTTATGGCAACAAAGGAATGTGGCCAAGTTTCCTAAAATGACTTAACACAAAAAGTAACTGTATATCATAACATCTTTTACATATATACATATACTGCTCTCCATATATACACATTCTATATTACTAACCCTTTGACATTAATGACAAAGGTGTACAAAAACTTGTAAGTTCCAAGATACTTACTCCATGTGGACTTCAGGGTACACAATCTGAAGAGATTGGATCTCTTTCTGCCAGAATACTTTCATTGCATCAACTGTCTGTAGATGCGTGCATAATGCATATGTCAGCTTCTCCATTTTTATTAGATCCATGCAAGGACCTTGATCATATGTCATAATGGTAGCATCAATCTATTTGATGTTCTCATTTAGGACTGCTAGATAGGGCACAAGTGCATTTCTTAATTGAGTTTTTCTGACTCTTATCTTGCTGATCTCCAACTTAGCCTTTTCAATTTTGTCTAACTGACCTTGATAGACATTATTACATATGTTCATGTCTTGGGTAGATGTATCAACTAATTTTCTGATAGTGTCCACCATGATCTCTACCTTTGCTATCTTCTTGATATGTTTAGAGGTGAACTTCACTCTGTCCATGTAGTTTGCTATGACTTTCTTTCCCTTAGCTACCAATTCTTTCAATATGGATTGCCCAATTTTTAAAGATTTTAAGTCTAAGGTAAAGTTCTTTACCAATTCATTCATTCTCTCCTTTTTGTATTCATCTTCTGCAATTCTAGTAGCTGAGTCTACTAGGCTTGTAAAATGTGATTTGAAGTTTGTTAGAATGTTGTCCACATCTTCAACTGATTGAACTTTGGCTACTTTCTTTTCTGTAGGCACTAAATCATTCAACATGTTCACTGATTCCAAAAAGAGAGGATTCCTCATCACTTGTTTTTCTTTTTCTTTTTCCATAGAAAGAACGCTGATCTTGATCAGGTCTTCTTCTCCCCATGCATCCAGACTTGTTGAATCAGGAGTTAACCTTGACAACAATGAAGTAGATGGTAAAGTGGATGGTGAGAATATAGTATTCTGACTAGTATCCATGCATTCACTCTTTACTGGTATCTCTTTGACTGGTGTCACATTATCTTGAGTATTTTTCTCTTCATTCAAGTCAATTGGGTCATTGGAGGGAACTTCATCTTGTTGTACAGAAGTATCATCAATGCACATCTCTTCAGTGCTTACAAATGCTTTATCAACTTTGTCCATGTCTTTATCAGATGTTGTCATGGATATCTTGATATTATCAACCACTATAGTATCTTCTGAGTCTTTTGATGTATCATAAGTTATTTTCACTGAGGGCGCTGAAACCTATGGCCCTATTATAGGTGCTATCTAAATCACTGGTTCTAAAACCTATTTGGGAGGAGTTGGAATTACCTTTGCAGTAGGGGTCATTGATGGATACATGTGTCTATCCATAAATAGTTATGAAAATGCCTTTTTAGTTTATTTACCTATCTGCTCATACTCTTTTTTCATAATCTGTAGAGTCCTTGTCTTGGTTCTGAGATGAGGTTTCACCAGATCTAATAGTATTTCCTTCTCATCATGCGAGCATACAGGGAGAAGATTATCCAATGTTTCTTCTCTTATCCTCATGTCTTCCTCAATTGCATGTCTTTTCATGATCTCCAGTAAGTTCCATAACTTATCAGGTATCACTGTCTTGAGTTCAAGAACTAACTTCTTAAACTTAATCATATGAGATATGATCATAGAGTGTATCTTAGTTTTATCAATCTCTTGATACTTGTCATACACTTTAGCAATTGTATCTAGTCTGCCTTCATTCACAATCATGTTCCTTAAGACATTTAGACTAGGTCTGAAACATACCTCAGGAGGAGCTTGATTATTCCTTTCTTTTCTCTGTGTGTTCCTTGAGGATGGATGATTTGTGGGTGCTTTCTTCCTTCCTCTAGACTTCTTGCTTGGTATAGAAGGTGGAGATGAGTCTAGGTCAATGGTGGTAGAGGGCGCATAGGTGCTCTCTACTTTCTTCTTCTTCTGGATCTCTTCAACCTTCTCAAGTTCTTTGTCTATCTTGGCTTCTCTAGCTTTGTCAAGATCTTCTTGAGTGACTCCATGAACTTTTAGAATGCTAGATGTAATTCTGGATGCCTTCCTTTTGTTATCAACACTGTGTAAGATAGTATCAACTTTTTTAGTCTTCTCTCTGTAAGTGCCCCACCTTGGCTCATTAGGATCTTTGGGCACAGACAATAGAACTTGTGCATATCCTTCTAACACATGTTCCTCCACTTCATAACCAAGAGGATGAATCTGTTTGGTTCTAGGTTCAACTGCCTCCATGCAAGTGAAATCTGTTTCTACCATGAAACATATGGTATCCTTATATTTATCAACTATCTTCTCAGATAATTTGAACCTTTTCTTCATCTTGATCCTAAATGTCTTGATATCCATATCCATGGCATCCCTCACACTTCTCTCTAAAGTGGCTTTAAGTGAAATCTATGACATTGTGGGTTTGCTCTTGTCTAGGTAAAGATTTGCAACCTTTCCAACAATATGGAAGTACAAGTAGATGATCAAAGACCCAAACTAAATTTTTTGTTCTTGTCATGCTTTATAACTTTAATATTGTTCATTAATTGACCACGCAATATCTCACATAGATTGAATCAAGTGTTATCCTTCACCATTTTGATAGCTGCTAGAACTGTGGCTGCTGACACACTATTTAATCTGCTTGCGTGCTGAAACTTTTAACCAAGGATCATTGTTAGAAGCTTTATGTCTTCTTCCTTGATAAGTTCAACTGTCATGCCATGCCTGTCACTTCTAGATAGGCAGGCTTGCTCAACCTGTTTCTTGACATCCTTCCCAGTAGGAAGAACTGGTCCAGTATTAGGAAGTCCAGTCATGTTGTGGACTAGGTCTACAATAATACGGACAGGGACTTCACCAATCTAGAAAAGATCATCATGAATTCTTCTCAATAATATTTTAACCCATTCTGGTTTGTGGAATTCATGCACATTCAAATACTTGAAGATAGGGTTGTCTATGAGGTCTGCATATACATCCTTGAATGAATAGTCCAGTTTCATCATCGAAGCCATGAGAGTGGCTATGTCGTTATCTCCAATTGTTTCTTTCTTACAATAAATGTACACGCAGATGTCTTCTATGTGAAAAAAACCTAATGGGGCTTTGTAGAAATATCCTTCCACATCATCGAGTATGGATTTGAATGGATGCTTCTTAAATACAAATCTTTTCCTCTCTGTAATATCAAATACAACTCAAGTCACCATACTTAATGATTTCTTAAATAGGGTTTCACAAAAATCTGAAATGGCGCGACTATTAGGGTTTTGTTTCAACTTCTCAACTGTGCTTCTTAACCACCAAATCTATTATGCTTTCATGCATTGATGCTCAGTTCTCCTATGCTCTCCAAATTTTGTGATCTCGAATGAAAATGTGAAGATGATCGAAGACTTGTATTCTTTTATAAAAGTTGCTGCATTTAATGTTTGCAACTGTACACAGTTTTCATAGTGAATCTAAAACTTCATTCAGAATGCATTATAGATAATGCGTGTATGCATACTTCATCCAACTATGATCATAAACATAATTTCATAGGCACATACTCAGAGGTGAGTATACCAGTCGCGTAGGGGTTCTGAGCTAAAGTAGCTACCCCTAAGACCAAGAAGGTCTATTCAACCAAAAATAGAGGATGCGTCCACTATGGATGCATCAACTACTTTGTCAACATCATTGTCCTTTAATTCAACCCAAATTTTTCTTGAATCTTCTTTTGCTTGAACAAACTTGACTTCTCCTTCTTCATCAAATAGTGATTTCTTAGGATCCTCTTGCTTTTGAGTTTTGGATCTACAAAACCTTCAGATGTGTCTGGCCTTTCCACATGTGTGACAAATGATAGGAGGTCTGATGTTCTTGTTCATCATGCTGCACTAATTTTCTATGTGTCCATTGTAGTTACATATCTGACATGTAGTGTTCTACAAATTTCTTTGAGGTTGATTTCTCTGATTGTTTTGATTCATTCTTCTTTGATTCTGTTGTGACTGATTTCTTTGATTTTTTCTGCAATGTATATCCCTGTGACCAAACTTATTACAGGAGTTAAAATAACCATTGAAAGGTCTTATATTTTTGTAATCTCTTTCCAAATGACCATGTTTGTTACATGCATAACAAGTTCTGTTAACTTGCTTGATTTCCCTTTTAGGTGGATCTGTTTTAATCTCTGTAACATTTTCAACTTTCTTTGCTTCTGAAGATACTTCATGTGCTTTCTTTCTTTCTTCTAATGAGTTGATTTCAATTTGTGCTACACTGTATCCGAGACCAGTAGTGTCACCTTTTTCCTTTTGTGCATTAAGCTGAGATTGAAGTGAATCAGAACTTGTGTGGAGTTTATCAATCTTATCCTTTGCTTCCTTTGATCTTTTCTTCAATAGCAATTTGACTGTCTGTTAGCTGTTCATCCAGATTTTCAATTTTATCTTTCAGAGACATATTCTCTTCATTGATATTTTTGACCATTTTCCCTAAATCACTTGTAGAACAATCTTTAAAATCTTTTCTTAATTTCTTGATAAGCATTTGTGAGCCATCAACTTTTAGTCTAAGTTCTTCATTTTCTTTTTCAGATCTGTCAAGATCTTCAAGAGCTGCTTCAAGATTCTTTTTCAAATGTTTTGCTTTTGCTGAGTCCATGATCTCCTCAAGTGGTTAAAATTTCTTTCAAAGGACCAAAGCTCTGATACCAATTGTTAGAAAGACTGAGAGGGGGGGTGAATTAGTGTTTGTCTATTTATTACTTTTCAGCAACTTAAACATAAATCAAAACATTCATTCAATGAAGCTTAATACAAGAACTCATAACACCATATATGATTACGGGGAAACCTTGATAAGAGGAAAACCCTGTTTGGAATTAGTACCCACAAATATTTTACTAGTATAGTGAACTTGTTAAAGTTCCTTTGCCCTGTTAGAAGCAGTCTTTACAATGCAAGTACAATGACCTGGTTAAAGGTATATGGCTCACTACCCAATAGGATGAAGGCTACAACCTTTTGATAGTTGATATACACTATATCAAAAGTGAACTGGTATGATGACACTACTATCTGATCAGTTCTATGTATGCACGAGTTCTCTTACTCTCTTAAAGAGATTTATCTCATACTTCTCTTCTTTATCTTTCTCTTATATATTAATTGACACTTGTAACATAAATTTACATTACATACTTATATGTTCATACCCGAATAGATGTGACCCAAAATAAGAGTTATGGTTGGCCCTAAACATAATACACAACACTTCCAAGCAAGTCGGCTTAAGCGTGTTTACAACAATACTAATTACATCATTACAAACATATAATCAAAGGTACCTGGCCATTACATAACAAAATAATTCACGCTAATCAAAACACTAGTTGGCTTCCATGCTCTATATTTTGGATTACTGGTGTACTGATCTGTTTGTAACTTCTTTGTACTATCATGCCGCACCATGCATGTCTGGACTTAGTATTTAGACATCACATAGAACATATATCTGAATGTGCATACTCTAATTTGATCTCTCACACATGCGCTGATGTGCTAATCGTTGTATATCTTTGTCTGCCCTGTTTCCATACTTAGTCATTTTATCTTCTAATTTATCTTTGACAGAAACTTAATATGACTTTGTTGCCATGATGACAACACAAAAATAGTCATATGTCCTTTAGGAGTCAACTTTCCAACAACAATACCTTGCAAAGACCATATATTGCATATTTGAAGAAATTGTAAAAGGTATCCAAATCAAAAGTCTCCTTCACATTATCTGGGACAAGTATAGGTCTTTTTCCATCCTTTGGCATCAATTTGGGCATTACATTATTTTTTGGCAAATTCGTATGTACATGATGTTGGTTGTATTTCCTATTTTTGAGTCTACCCTACAAAATGTTAAAGTTTCCTGTCGAACCTATGCTTAAAAATTTGAAAGTCATTGCTGAAATCACTTATATATCTCTGCAAATAAATGTTTTAGCCCTAAACCTAGCCAAAAATGCCAAAAACCCTAAACCCTAGGGTCATTTCTGCTCAAAAAATGTCAAAAATCCCTAATTCTTTGAAAAACCTTTTATTTTGAAGTTACTTTATCGTAACTTAGAAACCACTTAAAGCATGTGTTATATTTTATGGTCGCAAAGTCTCTTTATAAAATCCAAATATTCTTTTGTCTTAAGAGGCTTAGGGATTTCCCTTTAGTCAGGTTATCTCTGTAGAAAATGAATATGCCTTTAGTTATTTGGAGACTTAGAGACCATTGTCTGATCCAAAGTAAATATAACGGTGGTCGGATTGTCTCTAGATGAGATTAGGGTTAGTAATTTTTTATGGAAACTTTGAGTTTACTTAGTCGCGTTATCTCCAAAAGTGATCTGGGGTTATGAGTTAAGTTGAAAATTTAAAATTTCACCGTTGTCGCTTTGTCTTTGAATGAAATGTGAGTTAAGACAAAAGACACGAGACTCACCGATAACCGTTGATAAAAACTTAAATCCTACGCTAGTCGGGAGGTCTCTAGATTAACCCTGCAGTTTCAAAATTACTAAGCAACAATGAGTTTATATAGTCGCGAAGCCTCCTAAATAAACCAAGGTTAAAGTTGAGTTTCAAAGTTTATGTTGCCGCTAGGTCTCAGTATAAAATATGAGTTAAGTTTAAAATCAAGAGATCTAGTGACAACCCTCAGATCAAAAGGAAATCTAATGGTGGTCGTCAAGTCGCTAAGGGAATTTGAAAAGTCAAAGTTTTTGTAGCGATTTGGAAACAAGGTTTATGTTGAGACACATGTTCAAAAGCTATGCATTAGTTATAAGTTATTCAGTCATGTGGTCTCGAAATAACATCTCATGACTTGGAGATGACAATTGCATTATCTCATGATATATGGGGGTTTTCATTGAGAATCATGAGACTTGGTGTAAACCGTTGCATGCAAATAAGAGAAGATCTATGGTAGTCGGGTGATCGCCAGATAAAGTTTGAAAAGTCAAGATCATTCAATGATAAAGAGATAGAGGTGCAGTTGCCAAGTCTCTAAATGGAAACTAAAGGGTTTAAAAAGAGTTATAAAAGGCTTCAGTTTCCGAATCTCATGAAGTAACCACAGTTGAGCTATTTTCCTAGAGATAAGGAGACATACAATCACAAGGTCACCAGAAAGGTAATTAGAGTTAAAATTATGACTTTTCTTCAGCGCCAAGAGGTACAGTCACCATCTAATGGGAAGTAAGAGGTAAATTACATGTTGGAAAAAGTAGCTAAGCCATATTAATGATAGCCAATCAGATTGGATTTTGATACTTTGTCAAATATAATAAGGGTTTTAAACAGAAAGGCAATCAATCAAATTTGATTTCCTGTCATTTTCAGTGACTATGGCTAGAAAGAAAATTCATTTCATGATACAAGGAATTGAAGCCAAAAATAAATGAATTTGCAAATAAATGACTTGTGCATTGGTGATTTTGAGATAAATAGAGGTTGCAGTTAATCATTTCACTTCACCAGCTTTCAAGTTTTTAGAGCATAAGATTTTACATATGATCAACATTTTCTGAGAAGAGTAGGTTTTCCAAATAGTAAGTGTTCAAAGAAGTGATTATATGGTCTAGAATTTAGAGGGAAGTATAATTGGTGGTCATTGCAGTGTTTAGAAATTCAAATTATAGAGAAATTCACAGCTAGTGGTGAGGGTTTGTAGGAGATTTGTTTCAATATCGGTGAAAAAGGTGTGATCAGAACAGAAAGAAAAATGTGTCAAGCACTGAGTGTAGCTTCAACCTATGGGAGAAATGGTGATGGCAAAGATGATACAAAAGGAAAAAGAAATTATTTAGATGAATTCCTCACATTTTTTCCAGGTTCAAGCAAGAATAGAAAGGTATGTGCTGAAAACCATACCGATGATTTGAGTTTTATTAGAGACGCAAAAACCCCAGGCTCATTCAGTTATTCCATGTTCAATTAATTTTTTAATAATAGTGATGAGGCTATGCCAGTTTCAATCCCATGGACCTATGGATTAGCCAGCTTAATAGTTCCTGACATCTTTTTAGATGTTGATTTTATTTTAGAATTGGACAGTAGGTATGATGTCCTTACTAAGACTATCAAAAAGGCTGATGGAAAGCCCTTTGTAACCTTAGACAGGAATTCATTCATGAAGGCTTTCAATGTGTATCATCCCATGACCACTGAGATAAACTTGAAGAGGCTAGAGAATAGGTATATCAGAGAGTCTGGCGTTGCAGCCAAATTGATCAAAGAGCATCATGTACCAAGGCAAATGAATAAGTACATGGCACCCATCCCAGGGAATACCCCATACTACTAAAAGGACCTAAACTTCTATATGAAGTACATCTCCTATGCATTATGCAGAGTACTGGGAAAGGATGGAGGAGCAGAGAAAATTACCTCAGACATTCTGATGATGGTCCTAGATATGCAGAGCCCTCATACTACTTCCAACTATGATTATATGCAGTATATCATAGATCAAATGCACTAGGGGTTTGTTGACATACAAAACAAGAAGGGCCATCCTAGATTTATGCATTATTTGTTGGGAAGTGACAATGCAAGCAATTGTTATTTTGTCATTGCTGTCAAACCTTAACTGGTGAGACTATTGTTATCTATTTGAGTACCATATCCATTGTTGATGAAGAAGATTTAACAAGAAGACCAAGTGAATGGTTGAGTTAAGGAAAATAAAAGGGTACTTGATCAGTTGGCACTCTGGCAAAGTAATTAGTTGTTTATCTTTCAAAGATAGTTTTTATGGCTATTTTGTGCCGAGAAAAGTTTGGCTTGTGCCGAGCAAAGTTTCCTGTGCTGAGCAAAGTTGCTTATGCCAAGTGAAGTTGTTTGTGATGAACAAAGTTGTTTAGTGTCGAGCACCAGTGAAATTTCTGAGTGGAAACAGTGATGTTGGCTGACTTATAGTAATTGGATTAATGATGAGATTTGAGATCTCTGGCTGACTTAGTTAATTTTGTTGGGATATGTAAAGTTAATTAAAGATTGATCCATGTCATTTAATGTATGGGTAACCATGATTAATGCATGGTTTCAAGATTTAATTAGAGACTACTTTGGAGAAGTAAATGTAATGTAAATGATGGAATGATCCATTGGATCTGACCTAACCTAAGATCTACGATCTTGATTAAGCGACAAAGATTTATCTAACCTAGACATAGAGGTATATGATAACCTCAGGGGTTATTCATTGAGTGTGCTGCTAAATGTGAAAGTACATGTGTGTATGCAAGAGGATTGCATAGTTGATTTACTGTTTGGCATGATCTAGCAGAGAAGGTTGAATACAGAAGCAGAGAGTTGCATGTGTGATTTCTTGACGGATTTCCAAGCAGATTAGAAGGTTGAAATGACAATGCAAGCTATCTAGTAAGTTAACATTAGAGATATAATTAGATATGAATTTTCAAAGTAAGTTGTATGTATCAGATCACAACTGCTAATTACTTTCTAACCATTCTATCAGTTGAAATCCTTTAACAAGTTTGACCTAATAGTCATCTGTATAAATCCTCTAACAAGGTGACATTCAGGTGGAATGTTCTAAGTCCTCTAACAAGCCCACTCCTGATAGGGTGATTAAATCCTTTAACCAGGTCACACCTAACAGTGTGTTATTATAACCTTTAATAGGGTTAGTTCCTGACAGAGCTCACTTCAGAAGAGTGAAAACTTGGTAGCATTGTTAGAAATTAATCTTTACTTGCATTATGTAAGTAGGAGATTCCTATGGAATCCCTACACCTATTTTGTCCTCTTGTGAGGATAATCCATTTTTATGTATCTTTTATTATCCGTTGGTTGTATTATTTAATTGGGATAGACCAAGGTATCCCTTAGATTCCTCCTTAAGAGGAAATATCACAAGTGGCACACACTTTATGAAATGTGGCATACATAGATATGGGAGTTACCATGCAACTC
>MU226588.1:590273-622621 GCA_018584345.1 Thuja plicata | reverse complement strand
GATCAAGGAAATTGATATAATTGATATTGTTGATATTTGAAAGTATTGATTCAGGGATTTGATAAATTGATAAAATAATAAATGGGGCCCAAAGTCTAGGCGACCATTTTAGGGTGCATACACATCTAGACCTAAGGATAATTGATTCACCCCTCCCCTCTCAGTTATTATAAAATCATTCTAACATTATTCCATTCTTATGCATTTAATATTATACTACAACTTCCCCATTATGAATTGTCAGTGTTTAAGGCCACATAGGTTTCATCAAGTCAAGGCTAACCCCATTCAATTTTGGCTGAGAGTGTAGAATTACACTTCCAGGGAGAAGGAGTTCTATACTTTTGAGAATTGGATAGTATATGGAATACTTAAGTGTTTAGGTGTGAACAAGACCAGACTACGAGTAAAGATAATGCAGCTATTGAGGCCATGCTAGTGTGTAAACAAATGGCCAGGAGATCATAATTGGGGTGAATTATTCTATGAGAAGAATTATACTTTGATAAGGGTGTATGGTTGCAATTACCCACCCCACATTCTCCCATTTTATGTGCCACCTAGAATTGCACCAATAGATTTCATCAGGCAACTGATTTTGACAAACAAGGAACACTTAGCTCCTCATACAAAGGGTACCTTCATCCAAAGAAAATTTAATATATTAAACTTCAAAATTGGCAAGAAGGCAGAAGATCTAATAAATCAATGGATAAGAAACTACAGAATGAATGTTTCCCTGTGTAGATTTGTAGACACAGAGGGGTTTATATTAAGTGATAGGAAGATCTTGACCCCTACCATTCCCTTTAATCAAGAAAATGAGCAATTAATGGAGGAGGACCTCATCATAAATATGATGGATGACGAGGAGATTGATAAAAGAGCTGAGAAGTTCAATGAATTGATGGACCTAGAGAGCAAGGTCAAGAGAAAGGGCATTAATTTTGGGGGTTTCTCCCAGATAGACCATATTCAGAGAGGCTAGATGTCATGATAGAATCACATACTCTCCTGTGCAACCAATTAGAAGATGCACTTGTAGTGCCAGAGAAGGACCGCAAGGGACACTCATCATCAGAGTATGATGATGATAGTGAAGGAGAGTCCTCAGTATCTAGCCCCCCTCCAATGAATCAGTCATTGATTGAAGGATAGCCAACAAGAGAAGTAGAGGGAGAATAGGGAGAAAATATCTTTGACCTAACACGTGTCCTTGAAGAAGAGGTTACAAATGAGCCCCCACCAAAAATATAGAAGATTCAAACAGGGGAGCAATCTCATGAGAAGAAGAAAGAGAAGAAAAAGGATAGAACTGCTACCCTTATCACAGGAGATAGGCCTTATGACCATGACTAGAGAAAGTGAATAAGGTAGGGTAAAAAGCTACAAAATGGTCAAGAGGAAATTGAATTGCCTCTTCTAACTTGAACTAATGAAAGAGTGCTACATCAGCAACAATTTTTAAATGATGATAATTTCATTAAAACTAAGGAATTCAAGGACTTCCTTATTTGGAATAAGCAATAGTAGGTGAGTACAAAGCTGTAAATCGTAGGAGGTGACAAACTAACCAAGGATGCTTTGCAAGAGTTACAACACTATGATTCCAAATCAGAAAAACTAACTTCTGAACAAGCTAGACAACTGGTAAAATCCAATGGCATATTATTGGTAGAAGGATGGGATTTGTCCTCAGCCTTCATAATAGACCAGATAAGGAAGCATCTTGATGTTAAATCTTCATCAGAAGTCTTGGTTGGTGAGATGATCAAGGGATTTGGATACAATCCAAAATCCCAAGCCTTGGCAGTGTGGAGCTTAGCTCCAAAAGATCAAAAACCATTTGTGCTAGATGTACAAGAAATAATGGAAGGGGACAAGATCATTTGGTCTGTCCAAAACACAGGGGACTTATAGATCTCTCAAGTGCTATTGTTAAAATTAGAGAATTGTGTCTTATCAAGATTAACTCACAAGAGAAATTGATTAATGAATTGACACAAAAATTGTTAGAAAATCCAAAGGTTTCCCCTGCTGAACCTAAAGAGGTAATGGATGTTGAGATGCAGACAAAGAAAATAGAGTATGATGTAGTGGAAACAGGGCAAGTGGTCAAAGAGCACAATGATGTTATATTAGGTGCACTAACAGAGATATTTCAGCATAGAATAAAGATAACAAAAGATAAAGCTGATGTTGCATATGATGCATATGGTAAGCTTCCAAGCCTCCAAGCTGAGGTTAATAATTTTGTTGCAATTTTGAATCCCTATTATGCTACCTGGTCAGTAAGAACATGTATATTTGAGAGGTTAGTATCCTTACAGACTTTGAGATCAAATCTACTAGAGATAGTGGTCCAAGTGTCAGAGGAGATAGAACATATAGGATTCACTTTATCATTTTTTAAGGGTAAAGTAAATCAGATTGAGGCCAGAATGCATATTTTTGGGGTAGATTACAATAAATTTGTGCCATCAATAAGGGCAGAAGACAAATACATTAAGCCACTAGGGGCATAGATCTTAGAGTTTGATAATGTAATGCCTAGTAAAGAGGTATATATCTCTGACAAAGGTGAGTTGGATATGGAGAGATATAATAAAGTTTTGGATGAGGCCTTTAAGGTAGAGACAAACTTCAATAGGTTTGTAATAGATGTCAAGAATATTACAGATGCTAGATGGGACATATTAAAGACAAAACTTGAGAATATTTAGAACTTTAATTGGCCAACCGATGCAGAGGTCACAGCATGGGATATACTGACAAAACCAAAGAAAAGGAAGGTTGTTGACACTGAATTAGACATCTTGGATATAGAGTAGAGAATACATGGCACCTGTTCTTTGAGCATGGGGAGGTTAGCAATCTTTAAGACTAGTGTAAATTATCCTATATTGGCGGTCACTAGATCTCATTACAAATATGAGATGCTATCTTGAACAGATATAGAAATAGGTTCTGACATCCACAAGAAGATGAAGGAAAATCTTATCTTATTCTTCTATTTTGTGCTTCCACCGCTTGGAGTTTTCCTGTCTTTTGTCTTTTCTAGATTTTAGGGTTAGGTATTTTAAACCATCCAAAGCTTGTTGCATCCTTATCTTAAGTATTCCAAGATGGTTTAGGCCTATATATAAAGCTATTGTATCATTTTGTAGGAGAGTTGGAAATTTATCAAATAGAATTACAAGGAAAACTACTAAAATTTGTCTAAGCCTTTGTACTATTTGTCTATCTAAATGTATTTGACGCTTTAAGATATTAATACAAATATTTTGTAATATATTTTCTACATCTTGGTTGTCTCTTTTCATTTATGTTAAAGTTCTTGTATGTTTATTTGGAAGGCACATAGACATATTGATCACAAGGTGGTTGTGCAATCATTTGTGAGCTCCTTCAAGGAAGGATTAATTATTTCTAGTGACCCTAGAGAGCTTAGCATTAGTTTAAAGATCTGATGACATAGTAGTAGGAAGAGGATAATCTGTAAGGCATTTTATCTTTGTTACAAGTATTGTATTGATCACCTTACTATGGAGTTATACCAGATATTGACTCATAGCCCAAGGATTAGGCACTGGTTTTTAGTTGGCTAAGTAATTGTTCATTATCCAACTGGAATTTTAATTTATCCAATCATTCACATTTCAAATATATATTCCATTCAAGTAATTATGCTTAAGGAATACAATTTAGTTTACTAATTCCTTTAAGAGATAATCAAAATAGGTTATCCCTCCTGAAGTTCATAAGGACTGAAAAAGGAAGAAGGATGAAAATCCTTATTGCATTACTACTTGTTGTTGTCAAAATACTAGCTTGGATCATTAAGCTTTGTATCAGGATTTTCATAGTCATTTGCATAATAATTTACCTTTTGATCCATTAAAAGGCATTTTATAAAATTAGTAAGAAGATAATCCATGTAAAAGATACTGTCATTCAGTAATCATCCATAGGTAATACCTGCCTGAGTGAGTGGATCTCCAAAAAGGAGGAGGAGGTAATAGTTTCCCCAAATGTTATCTAATACCCTCATTAATTAGCCTTTCTCTCGCATAAACTAGGAGTTTACATTCAAGTATACTGTCACATTTGAGTTGTTCTGCAAGAAAAGTGCTAAAAAAATGGCGACTCCGCTGGGGATAGAGATTGTAAAGTCTTGATTAAACTATTCAGAATCTCTAGTTTCAAAAGACAAATCAAATTTATAGTTAAAGTTGCCTAAGTCATTTTTATAGTATTCATAAGTTAAGGTTCCACTAAATTTCTCCCAAATTAGTATTGGGTGGCGACTCTAAAAGTGAAATCTCTATGATTAGTGGAAAAGTCAAGTATATATTTTCAAATATGAATACTAGGTCAAGAATGAGAAACAATCCCGAAGTTGAGTTGGATAGTGGAATCCCAACTACTTCAAAAACTAGGATGTCTTGGAGACAGAAGAAGAACCAAGCAAGAATCAATGATTCTCCTCCAAGAAGTGAAGAGAATAGCACTTGAAGGAAGAATACTAAGCAGTCTATTCATGAGGAGAGTGCCTCAGAGTATGTAGAATCCCCAAGCATTGGATTAGGCACCTATGCAGTCACTTCCACTTCTAGTGAGAGAGAAGGAACATATAAAATTAGCTCAGAATTTGAGGTTCATTCTGATGAGCTTACAGAGGAAGAAATAATCCTCATAAAACAACTAGCCCTTATTCAACAGTTGAATAGGTAAAAATAACATAAAAAGAAAAAACATGAGCAAAAGGATGTTGACAAGTATAGGAGAAGATCCCTGAGACATCAAGCTGCAAATAATGTGGAGAAGTCTCGTAGAGACTAGGAGATTCCCAACACCCACAAAAGTTTAGGTCCTCAAGACTTCAAAGGTAAAGGAAAGAGTAAAGTTGCAGAAATAGAAGTTGAGGAGCCTAAAACTCAAAAGAACCTAACTAAGAAAATGTCTAAACTAGACATTGACCTTGAAATGATTAGAAAAGAAAAATAAAATATGACTAAAATGTTGGAGAAAGATGAAGCAAAAGCTCCTACTATTGAGATTAAAAGAAAAATTGACTTCTTGTAGTCAACTACAATCTCTTTTGTTGATACAGAAGATGCTACAACATCAAAGAACAAGGCTTCTTCTTCCAAAGACCATAGAAAATTCTTTTCTCTAAAAGATAATGACAAATTTCAAAGGAGACCCCTTCCTACAGAAAGGTACAAGCAATTTTATTTCTTTGGAACTCCAGGTTACCCTAATGTAATACTAGAAGATATTGGAGAGAAACTTCCAAAATTTACAGGAAATAATGTTGTAACTTGTGAAGAACATTTAAGAAAATTCTTTGATGTTATAGATGATTTAAATATAAATCATGAAGATGTTATTATGAAATTATTTTTACAATCTCTAGTAGAAGATGCTAGGGAATGGTTTAGGAGCCTATCTCATGGTTCTATAGGAACAATGGATGAGTTGATTGATCTATTCAAGGATCAATATGGTGATAAGACTAATGTAGGGTTTTTGCTCAATGAATTTAATAATATAAGGAAGAACTCAAATGGTGCAGGAGCACCCTAAGGTCTTTAGGTAGATCTTTAGTCATTTTGGCATGTAGGTTGGTTTGGCAAACCATCCATGAATAAGGACTATGTTATAAATTCCCTAGTGTGTTTTAGGTGTGTTTATTTTTAGTAGAGATTAGGGTTTGTGTGTGGGTGAGTCAAGTTGATTCTAGGGGTCTAGCACCTAGAAGTGAACCAAAAGGTCAAAGGGTTGACCAAAATTCCAAAATGGGAAGATTTTTTAAGTTTTTAAAGTTTTAAAGTCATTTGAGGTCATTTATTAAGATTTGAAACCAAATAGGACCATCAAAGTGGAGAAAGTGTCAATTTGACAAAAGTTGTCAAAGTTGTCATGACAACTTTTAAAAGTTGTCGTGACAACATTTCCTAGATTTTAGGAATCAGCTCTTATGATGCCCAAATCCTAACCAGAGGGTCTATAAATATGGGATGAGAGTATATAAGGTGATTTCAACCCTAATCTGATAGTTAGATATCATATTGTACGAACTGGTTATTGAAAAGTACCAATTTACACTGTAAATAGCATACAGAACCATCATCCATCACTTTTGTGGATTGAATGGATTGAATGAAAGAATGGAGAGTATTTGAAATGAAATTTTTTAGATCTTCATGGTTTTGGATTAGGTAATTGTTCTTTTTGGCTAGCTTTTGTTTAATTTCTTGCATTTTGTGAGTTCACTGGCCAGTTTTGGTCCAGTCATGTAAAAGATGGCTTTTCTTGGTGTTCTCATGGTTCAAACTCCATGAACACTTGGAATACATTACATGCTTGTATATAGTTTGTATATATGGCTATTTGAGTGTGTGTGTGTGTAGGGGAAGCTTGAGAACATTCAGGCCCTAGGCGAGTACTGGTTATTTTGGCTAGGGTAACTGAACAATGCAGAGGCAATGGAGGTTGTTGAGTGATTGGTATGTGCCAATCAAGGATAGAGGAGTGTGGCGGAATGAAGTGCAGACCTTATGATGGAAGGAGAAATTATGAGGAACTCAATTGATCAACTAAATAATCCCAAGAAACCAAACCAGTCTTCATGCCCTAGAAACCCTTGTTTTTAGGGGTTTGGTAGAAGTTCATTATATGGACAATGTGGGAATTGGAGACCCAGAAAATCTCTAAGGTGAGGAAAAACCCACAAAGATTATGCAATTTTTTTATAGTGGTGCTAAGGGATTTTAGGAAAAAATCCACCTTTTTAGTGATTAGGAGGGCTAATAGGCCTAAAATGCTACTAGGCCTAAAAGACTAGTAATTTGGAACATGATTGGAAAATAGGTGAAAGATCCACAAAATTGGATCCATAGGGGTTGGATTAGACCTAAGAGGAGTCAGGGAACCAATCCACAAGAATTTGACACCATTTGGAATGGTAGGAGGTTAGTGAAGCTATGGATGTGAGAAGGTTATGGAGGAAAGTCTAGTGAAGGTTTTGAAGATGTTGTCGAGCTCCTAGTGTATGAGGGGGTGAAAGAGGTATCCTCTAGTTAGGGTAGAGATAGAGACCCTAAGGAAGACCAAGAGGAGGTCTTAGAGAGAGATAGAAGGCTCTAGGAGAGGAGCTTTCCATCAAATTGGTATTAGAGCCATTAAAAGGCTTAGGAGTGGATTAGTGTATGTCAAAGTGGAGTGAATCCATAGGTGAGAGCATCATGGTGACCAATACAAAGTTTTCCAAGGATTTGTTAGAGCAACAAATCAAGAATAGGATTCTTGAAGAAGAAATGGAAGAAATGAAGATCAAGTTGGCAGAAGTGGTAGAGACTGCCAGCAAGTTGAGAGAATAAATACATGAAGGGATAGACAAAGGAAAGAAACTAGTGGAAGAGGAAATAGAATTAGAGCCTGGACCCTCTTCTATGTGAGAAACCATTCCTCAAATAACTCAAGGCATTGAGTGGAAAGGCTCTAGAAGGAATACCAGTATTCTCTGGTAATATGGATATAGAAATGGTTATGGAATGGCTTGAAGGGATGGAGAATAACTTCAAGTGTGATGGGATTATAGAAGCACAAAAGGTGACAATAGCCAAGTCAAGGCTAAGAGGGCAAACACTCACATGGTGGAAGTTCTTGCAGGAAGAAAGAGAGAAAGAGGGCATGAATCCCATAGCAAATAGGAAGACAATGGTTGCAAAGGTGAAGGAGAATTATCATCCTAAAGATTATGACATTCAACTGCATAAGAAGAGGCAGAACCTTAGGCAAAAAAACCTAGATGTGCCAGCCTATACCGAAGAATTTCAAAAACTTTATCTTAGATCAAGAATCCAGGAAACAGAGAGTATCAAAGTTGCAAGATACCTCAATGGATTAAGGTGGAACATTCAAGAAGAACTTAGTCTCTTTACCCTGATTTCCATTCATATTTGTTTTCAAATGGGTTTGAAAGTGGAAGAGAAACTCGAGAAGAGGTAGGATTCTAGTTCCAGAGGTAGAGGAAGGGGTAGAGACAACAGAGGTGGCCATAGAGGAGGTTCAAGTAGAAGAGGTAGTGATAGTAGAGGACAAAGTGACTCCAGATATTTAGATAAAGGACAAGAAACAAGTAGGGGTGGATACAATAATAGAGGAAGAAGTTCTTACAATAGTGGTAGAGGAAGATTAGGAGGTTTTGGTAGAAGCTCTCACTTTTCTTCTATGAAATGCTACAATTGTGGATAGTTAGGACACCCTAAATATAGGTGTCTAGATAAACCAACATCCTCACAAGGGGAGAATAAAATAGCTTATGTCCAAGAAGAAGATTTCTCTAAACAATCAGAGGTGAGTCTGGATTTAGAGAAAGGAGAGCACCTTAAGTTGAGAAGAATACTAATCAAGACACCCACCAAATATGAGCATAAGAAGAGGAGGGCTCTTTTCAGAGTAAAGTGCAAGATATTGGGAAAGATGTGCAAGGTAATCATTGATTTAGGATCAAAAGATAATGTCATATCTGAGGAGGCAGTAGAGAAGTTGAAGCTCACCAAAATCCCACATGTGTGTCCTTATAAAGTTACATGGTTGAATAAGGACCAAAACATCTTGGTGAATGAACAAGTGTGGGTAGAATTTTCTATTGGAAAGTATCAAGATAGGATACTATGTGATGTATTTATAATGGATGCTTTCCATTTGTTTCTTGGTAGACCATGGCAGTATGACAGAGAAGCTTTCCATAATGGGAAAGATAATAAGTACTCCTTTAAGAAAAATGGGGTAACTTTCAAAATACTATCTTTAATAGAAGAAGACATAGTGGAGAAGGCATAATCCAGTGCCATGTTGATGAATGGAAAATAATTCCTAAGGGATATGAAGGAAGATGAAGTTGGCTATGCAATCTTTTTAAAGCCAAAGGAGGAGGAAACTAATAAGCAAGAACCTATGCCAAAAGAGGTGAGAGACCTATTGGATCAGTTCAAGGACATAATATGTGAGGGTACACTAGCTTCACTACCACCAAAGAGGGAGATAAGTCATCAAATTGACTTCATGCTAGGAGCATCCTTGCCAAACAAAGCTGCATAGAAGATGACACCAGAGAAAAACAAGGAGATAGCCAGGCAAGTGCAAGAATTGTTGGATTAAGGATTGATTAGGAAGACCATAATCCCTTGTGTTGTCCTAGTGGTATTAGCTCCTAAGAAGGGAGGTAAGTGGAGTATGTGTACTAATTCTAGGGAAATAAATAGGATAGCTATCAGGTATTGATTTCCAATTCCTAGAATAGAAGACTTGATGGATTGCTTGGGGGGTGCTAAGTACTTCTCTAAAATGGACTTGAAGAGTGGGTACTATAAAATTATGATGAAGGAAGGTGATGAGTGGAAGACTACATTTAAGACTATAGAGGGGTTACATGAATGGTTAGTTATTCCCTTTGGGATTACCAATGCACCAAGCACCTTTATGAGGGTGATGAATGAGGTCTTGAAGGACTATATAAGAGTCTTTGCAGTTGTTTATTTAGATGACATCCTCATATTCAGTAAAACTAAAGAGGATCATATGAAACACTTGGATTTAGTGTTGAAGAAATTGCAGGAGGAGAAACTCACCATAAACCTTGAGAAGAGTGAGTTCATGAAGGAAGAGCTAGTCTACCTTAGCTTTGTAGTTTCAAAGGGTGACTTGAAAATGGATAAAGAGAAAGTAGAGGCCATATTGTACTAGCCTACTCCTAAGATAGGGACTGAAGTTAGGAGCTTCCATGGGTTAGCCCAATTCTATAAGAAGTTCATTAGGAGATTCAGTGAGATTTGTGCTCCAGTCCTAGAGACTATAAAAGGAGGATTGAAGAGTAAAATCATATGGAATAAGGCAAATAATGAGGGGTTTGAAAGGTTTAAAAGAGAAGTAGTGACTCAACCTATGTTTTTGTTACCTAGTTTTGACAAACCATTCATCGTGGAGTGTGATGCAAGTAGCATTGTAGTAGGAGCTATCCTAAGTCAAGAAGGTAGGCCTATGGCATTTTTCAGTGAAATACTCAATGAGGTTAAGTCTAGGTACTCTTCCTATGACTTGGAGATATATTCTCTTGTACAAGCCTTAAAGAAATGGAGGCATTATCTATTTCCTAAATATTTTGTTGTCTTTACAAACAACCAAGCATTGAGTTACATAAACACTCAAGACAAGCTTAGCTTGAGACACATAAAATGGATGGAGTTCCTACAGTCATATACCTTCACTATAAAACATAAGAAGGGGGTGGAAAACAAAGTTGTAGATGCCCTTAGTAGGAGACTACTCACCATTCAAGAGATTCAGCTACAAAGTATAGGAGTTGAAGGTTTTAAAGACCTATATGAGGGAGGTTCATATTTCTCAGAGATTTACAAAGTGTGCAAAGATTTTGAGAATAACTTTCATAGTGATTTTGCTGAGTATACATTGTAGAATGGATTTCTATTCAAAGGAAATCAACTTTGTGTTTGAAAAGGTACAATGATGGAGAACCTCATACAGGAGAAACATAATTGGAGCCTAAGTGGACACTTTGGACTAAATAAGACATTAGACTTAGTGGAAAGGTTCTATTGGTGGCCAAAGATGTAGAAGTAAGTGAGAAGATATTTGGAACAATGTGGCATATGTCAGAAGGCTAAATGCACTTCATCAAATGCAGGACTTTACTAGCCATTACCCATCCCAAGTAGACCTTGGGAGAGCATAAGTATGGAATTCATAGTGGGGTTACCTAGGACTCCAACTAGCTTAGACAGTGTGTTTTTAGTGGTAGACAGGCTTAGTAAGATGAGCCACTTCATACCATGCAAAAAAACACATGATGCTAGCTATATTACATACTTGTTCTTTAAGGAGAGTGAGGATTCATGGCCTACCAATGAGTATTGTTGCAAATAGGGATGTGAAGTTCATGGGGCACTTTTGGAAGACCCTATGGAAGAGACTAGGTACACACTTATCTCATGGATATGCCTATCATCCTTAAATAGATGGACAGACTGAAGTAATCAATAGAGTTCTTGGGAACTTACTTAGATGTCTGACAAAGGAATATGAAAAAGGATGGGAGAAAGTTATCCCACAGGCAGAATTTGCCTATAATGATAGCACAAATAGGACTACAAGGAAAATTCCATTTGAGATTGTGTATGGGGCACATCCAAGGGGTGTGATGGAGCTCAAAGACCTCAAAGGATATGAAGGAGTTAGTGGACATGATAATGACTTTGCACAATCAATGAAGGAAGTTCATGAACAAGTGAAAAATACCTTAATGGAGGTCAATCAGAAGTTGAATGCTAAAAGAGATGAGGGGAGAAGAGATTTTCAGTTTGAAGTGGGTGAGTTAGTCATGGTGTTCCTGAATAAGGAAAGACTACAAAAGGGGATACCTAGTAATATACAGATGAAAAGGATTGGACCTTGCAAGATATTGGCTAAGTATGGACCTAATGCTTACAAGGTGGAGTTGCCCAAGGAGATGTCAATTTATCCAATCTTAAATGTGAAGGATTTGATCAAGTATAAGGGGATAGATATGGATGATTTTTAGTATAGTACAGAGGTACATATGGATGTGGGAGAGTTCAAGGTTCTAGAATAGGTCAATCCACAAGTGGAAAAGATATTGGATTCAAGAGTAAAGAAGAAGACAAGACACAAAGTCTACATGGATCATCTAGTGAAGTGGAGACAACAACCAGAGTCAAAAGCCACTTAGATAGCTAAGAGTGACTTCAAGAATCATGGAATTAGTGAGGAGTTCCTGACACCACAAGTACCTTAACTTTCTTGTTGCAGGGGGAGGATGGTGCAAGAGCACCCTAAGGTCTTTAGGTAGATCTTTAGTCATTTTGTCTTGTAGGTTGGTTTGGCCAACAATCCATGAATAAGGACTATTTTATAAATTTCCTAGTGTTTTTTAGGTGTGTTTAGTGTTAGGAGATATTAGGGTTTGTGTGTGGTTGAGTCAAGTTTATTCTAGGGGTCTAGCACCTAGAAATCAACCAAAAGGTCAAAGGGTTGACCAAAATTCCAAAATGGAAAGATTTTTTAAGTTTTTAATGTTTTCAAGTCATTTTAGGTCATTTGGTAAGTTTTTCAACCAAATAGGACCATCAAAGTGGATAAAGTGTCAATTTGACAAAAGTTGTCAAAGTTGTCATGACAACTTTTAAAAGTTGTCATGACAACTTTTAAAAGTTGTCATGACAACATTTCCTAGATTTTAGGAATCAGGTCTTATGATGCCAAAATCTCAAATAGAGGGTCTAGACATGAGGGATGAGAGTATATGAGGTGATTTTAACCCTCATATGACAATTAGATTTCATATTGTATGGACTGGTTATTGAAAAGTACCAATTTACACTGTAATTAGCATACAGAGCCATCATCCATCACTTTTCTGGATTGAATGGATTGAATGAAAGCATGGAGAGTATTTGAAATGTAATTCCTTAGATCTCTGTGGTTTTGGATTAGTTAATTGTTCTTTCTGGTTAGATTTTGTTTAATTTATTGTATTTTGTGAGTTCACTGGCCAGTTTTGGTCCAGTCATGTAAAAGATGGCTTTTCGTGGTGTTCCCATGGTTCAAACTCCATGACCAATTGGAATCCATTGGAGCCTTTTATATAAATTTTAGATATTTCTTATGGAGTGTATGTGTAGGGGAAAATTGAGAACATTCAGCCCTAGGTGAGTACTGGTTATTCTGGCTAGGGTAACTGAACAGTGCAGAGGCATTGGAGGTTGCTGAGTGATTGGTATGTGCCAATAAAGGATAGAGGAGTGTGGGGGAATGAATTTCAGACCTAATGATGGAAGGAGAGGTTCTAAGGAACTCAATTGATCAACTAAAGAATCCAAAGAAACCAAACCAGTCTTCATGCCCTAGAAACCCTTATTTTTAGGGGTTTGGTAGAAGTCCACTGTACGGACAGTGTGGGAATTGGAGACCTAGAAAATATCTAAGGTGAGTAAAACCCACAAAGATTATGCAATTTTTTTCTAGGGATATTAAGGGATTTTAGAAGAAAATCCACCTTTTTAGCGATTAGGAGGGCTAATAGGCCTAAAAAGGCTACTAGGCCTAAAAGACTAGTAATTTAGAACCAGATTGGAAAATGGGTGAAAGATCACAAAATTGGATCCATAGGGGTTGGATTAGACCTAAGAGGAGTCAGGGAACCAATCCAAAAGAAGATGAGACCATTTGGAATGGTAGGAGGTTAGTGAAACCATGGATGTGAGAAGGTTATGGAGGAGAGTCTAGTGAAGGGTTTGAAGTTGTTGGTGAGCTCCTAGTGTGTGAGGGGATCAAAGAGGTATCCTATAGTTTCAGTAGAGATAGAGACCCTAAGGAAGAACAAGAGAAGGTCTTAGAGAGAGATAGAATTCTCTAGGAGAGGAGATCCCCATCATCAAATGAATAATTAAGGGATTTCAATACAAGATTCCAATGAGCTATGCATAAGCTATTCCAAAAAATGAATTTGGATCAAAAGGTATGTCTTGCTACCTATCTTAATGCTCTTAATTCCAAAATGGGCTATGCACTGAGAGATAAAAATCATAGTACTTTAATAGAAGCCTATAAAATAGCTGCGAACATAGAAATGAATAGGAGGATATCAGGGAAATTGGGTAAAAGAGAAGATCCATGCTTAAATAGGAGTAATCATAAGGAACCTGACTACAATGAGTACAAGGCTCCACAGAATAGCAAGCCATCCTATAATAATAATTACAACCCACAAAATAGGATGAAAAACTACCCCTATGGTACCCAATTCAAGGATGGTAAGCCTATTTCTCCATTAAGGAAAGGAAAACCTAAGAATATGACTCGTAATCCCTTACACAAAAATACTATTCACATGTGCAATGATGACTTTTGGTGTGAAGCCTGTGAGGCACCACACAATCCTGATTTTTGCATTGTTTCCTTAGAATTAAAAGAAAATTAAGAACATGAAAAGGATAAAAATGATTCATGTGATTATAGTATGAATAATGCATATTCTTGTCATGATATGGATTCTATGAAGAAATTGAAAGTCATGACATATATGGCTCGCAAGGAAGAATAGAAGTTCATCAACAACAAATCTTGTCAGACAGTGAAGAAGAAGAAAGGGATGATCACATAAGGTGTTATGCCCTAAATAGTTAGGAATCCCCAGTAGTGAGAAGATCCTCTGATGAGGAAAAATCTAGAATCACTTTTGATTTGGTAAACAAAGCTAGAAACAATTATCACCTAAGAAACAAAGTGGTGGGTAATGTTGGTAGTCAAACATCAGGCATCTTCATAAAAGAAAACAAAATACATGCCAAATATGTACCTAAAAAATATGGGCCTAGGGAAAATATAAATAGACGTAAGTTCAAAATAGTAAACAAAGTTAGTGAACAAAAAGATGTACATGTAGAAAAGGATAAAGAGCTAGAAGCAGGTTCTTCTTCCCCTAAAGTGGAAAATAAGAAATCTAGAAGAGAAGAGCCTACTGTGAATATTTAGATAGAAGAGAATAATATCATTGTAGAAAAGCCTAAAACCTCTGATGTAAAGTATACTCCAGTAGATATGGGATAATGCTTATCTCAGATGACTATAAAGGTCCCATTCCTAGAGATGATGAGAATAAAAGAACACAAAGAGAAGGTTCTTTCAATGTTTAATAATGTATCAATAGTAAAACCTCAGAAAATATAACATATTGAAAAGAAACTCAAAAAAAAGGGAAAGGAGACTGAGGGGATGATTTCTGAGATCCCTCAGATTAACTTAAATACAAACACTTCTGCAGGGGTTGTTGACCCTTTTTTCTTAACATTGGTTATAAATGGAAAGATGCTAAAAAACTATATGATTGACTCAAGAGCATCTAATACAGTCATGCCTGCAGAATTTATGAGATCCATGGCTTTAAAACTAGATACTCCTCATGGGAGATGTCAAGAAATAGACTCAAGGGAAATCCCTATTGTTGGAACTATTGAATCCCTACCCTACAAATTAGCCATGTACCCAGATACAGTGTTGACTATGAGTGTACTGGTGGTTGACATACCACCACATTATGGCATGTTGTTGTCTAGAAAATGGAGTGCTTCAATGGGTGGTAGTATTGAGTGTGACCTATCCTATGCCACTTTAAATATAGCTGGAAATAATGTAAAGGTATCTAGAGAGGGAAGAACACCTCACATGATATAATTGTAGGAGGATACAAACATTAATTGTTGTGTTGACATTGATATGGAAAATGTCAGAATCAAAAGGAGTACTCACCAATGTGAAAATGTTGATCCTTTGATGAAATAATTTTCTATATAGAGTGATGGATTGTGGAAAATATACTTTGATGGAGCCTATTCAAAAGAAGGATCAGGAGCTAGAGTTCTACTTATATATCCATCAGGTACCACATTCAAATATTCTTTTATGCTATCTTTTCATTGTACAAATAATATAGCAGAATATGAAGCTTTGTTTCTAGGGCTAGAAATTGCTACTAAACATGGTATAAAATGTTTAAAATTCTATGGTGACTCAGAGTTAGTAGTAGCCCAAGTAAGTTCCAAATATGCTGTAAAGAATGATAGATTAAAAATGTATAGACATGCTATTTGGGACCAAATAGAATTCTTTGATGCCTTTAATATAAATTGGATAGAAAGGTCTAGAAACATTATGACAGATTTCTTCGCCAATGTGGACTTGAAAACTGATGATATGATCTTAAATGGGGTATCAATTGTTGAACTTAAAAGAATACCGTTTGTCCCACACAACATTTACAACTCGCAAGTGTTTGAGGATGACCAAGATATCCTTAGATTTCTTCAGTGCCTTGATCATTATGAAGACCAACGTATAGAATATAATAATCTGATTGAGGTCATTGATGGTAAGGATTGTGTACTGGGGGATGAGGTTGTCCAACTTAGTTCTAACCAAATTCCTAAAGGATTGGTAGAACTTGAGGCATTTTTTACTGATCAAAATGAACATATAGTAAGGGTAAGTAATGCCAAAATTGAGGATCTAGAGGAGATAAATTTGGGTTCACAAACCACTCCTCAAATAGTTTACATTAGAAAAGCATTGAACTCTCATGTTAGAATTTACTTGATAAAATTACTGAGAAAACATAAGCATGTTTTTGCTTGGTCATATGAAGATCTTAAACCTTATAGAGAGGATCTTTTCCAACATGAAATCCCACTCAAAATAGATATGAAACCATTCAGAGAAAAGAAGAGACCTATTAATCCTCTGTTGGCTCCTAAGATGCAATCGGAGTTGATGAAGTTAAAGGATGCTAGAATTATTTAGCCTATCAGACACTCAACTTGGGTCTCAAACCTACTACCAGTACGAAAGAAGAATGGTGATATAAGACTGTGTAGATTTCAGAAACTTGATTATTGCTTCCCTAAAAGATAATTATTCTCTACCAAACATGGAAGAAATGTTGTATAAGGTGACTAGTTGTGAGTTGATGCCAATGATGGATGGATTCTCAGGCTACAACCAGGTACTTGTGAAAGAATTAGAGAAATTCAAGACTGCTTTTACTACTCCATGGGGAACCTATGTCTATGTCAGAATGCCCTTTGAATTAATAAATGCAGGAGCAACTTTCCAAAGAGCCATGGATGTGGAATTTAAAGAATTTATTGATCTGTTCATGGTTATTTATCAAGATGATTTGACTGCATATTCTTAAAAAGAAGGAGATCATTGTCAGCATCTAGAGAAATTTTTTAATAAGGCTTTATAATATGGTGTTTCACTAAACCCTAGAAAGTGTCATTTTGCAGTTACAGAAGGAAATTTATTGGGACATATAGTATCCAAAGATGGAGTTAGGATAGAACCTAAGAGAATAGAGGCTATCCAATAGGTCATTGCTCCTAAAAATATAAAAGGAGTACAATATTTCTTAGGAAAGATAAATTTTTTCAGAAAATTAATAGCTAATTTTGCACAAATTGTCAAACCAATTATCAAATTGCTAAAGAAAGATGAAAAGTTTCAATGGAATGAGGAAGCTCAAGTAGCATTTGAGAGAATAAAGAAAGCATTACAAGAGGCACCTATTTTGAAATCTCCAGATTATAGTAAGCCCTTTTCTTTATTTTCATTTGCATCTTTTCACACTATAGTTGTTGTTCTGTTACAAAAGGATGAAGAGAGGTTTGAATATCCAATAGCCTTTTTTTAGCAAATCCCTTCAAGCTACAAAGCTGAACTATGAAATGGTGGAAAAGAAAGCATATGCCCTGGTAAAAGCTATAAAATCTTTTAGACCATACTTAGTTTGTGCTAAGGTACTTGCATATGTGCCTCATTCAACAGTGAAAGCATTCTTACCCAATCATAAGTAACTAGTAAGAGATGTAAGTGGATTAATTGAATTCAGTCCAATTCAATTTAGAAATCCATATTACAAAATTGGTAAGAGGTCAAGTTTTGGAAAAACCAATGACAAAGGAGAACTTGGATTTAGTACAAGTAAATAATAAAGAGATACATGATTAGACAATTACAAGTATAGAGAAACAACCATTTTATGTTGATATTGTATATTTCTTAAAGAATGCCAAGTGTCCTAATGCTATGACAGATAACCAATAGAGAAATCTTATATTACAGGCTCAGATATACACCTTAGTAAAAGGAGATTTATATTGGAAAGATAGAAATGGTGTATTATTTCTATGTCTAGATCAAATTCAATATGAGAAGATGTTAAATGAAATGCATGCTGGGGTATGTGGAGGTCATTTTTCTGCCAAGACCACTGCCCATAAAATTCTAAGAGCTGGATATTTTTGGCCCAGCTTATTCAAAGATACCCATGCATTTGTTAGGAAATGTGAGCCATGTCAAAGGTTCAAAAATAAGTTAAAATTTTTAGGAGGCTATAACTAAACCCTGTGAATGTTGAAGCTCATTTTTCTATGTGGGGAATTGATTTTATAGGTGAATTTTCAGAAAGATCCAGTGGTGGACATAGTTGGATACTTGTAGCCACAGATTATTTTACAAAATCAATTGAAGATATCCCCACAAAAAAGGAAACAAGTAAGGTGCTTACTAATTTTTTAATGGAAAATATGTTAACCAGATTTGGTGTGCCTACAAAGTTAGTAATGGATAATACCATGTGTTTTAGATCAAATGAGACAAAATATTTATGTCAGAAGTATGGGATAATGATGTCATATTCATCCCCATATTATCCTAAAGAAAATGGACAAGTTGAGTATAGTAACAAAAGTATATTGAAGATCTAGAAGAAAACTCTTGAAAAGAACAAGAGAGAATGGCATACAAAACTGAAATTGGCACTATGGGCTGACAGGGTAATAGTCAAGAAAGTAATAGGTAAATCACCATTTGAACTTGTATATGGTATGAAATCAAGAATGCCTATTAATAATTTGTTACCAATATACCAGTTCATACAAGAGGAATAGTTAGAACTTTCTGACAATATGCAAGATAGAATGATGCAATTGGCAGAGTTAAAAAAATGAAATATATTTTTGACAAAAGGGCTAGCAACAGGAAATTACAACCAAATGGCCTTGTTCTCCAGTGGAATATAAGAGTAGAAGATAAAGGGAAGCAAAAGAAGTATGAATCATTATGGCTAGGACCCGTTATTATTTCTCAAAAATTTGGTAAAGATTCTTATCTTCTGAAGAATATAGATGGAAAATATTTTGAGTTTCCTATGCATGGGCAATTTATGAAACCTTTTTTCAATTGAAAATAAATTTTTCATGCAAAAGTAAGTATGTATCATATGTATATAAGTGTCTTTCCTTTCTGTTATGTGTTTCTTTCCCGCAGTACGTTAGTCAGTGTCACCTTCATGTTTTGAAGAGGTCTGCAGCCAGAGATTCTATGGTTCTTGTCATAAACTTGTGTTTAGCCATCGTCAGATAGAGCCACTGTTGGTTGTATTTCTTGTTTTTGATTCTGTCCTGCAAAATTGTGAAGTTTCTTGTCGAACCTATGCTCAAAAATTTGAAATTCATTGCTAAAATCGCTTATATATCTCTGCAAATAAATGTTTTAGCCCTAAACCTAGCCAAAAATGCCAAAAACCCTAAACCCTAGGGTCATTTCTGCTTGAAAAATGTTAAAAAACCCTAATTATTTGATTAACCTTCTATTTTGAAGTTACTTTATCGTAACTTAGAAACCACTTAAAGCATGTGTTATATTTTATGGTCGCGAAGTCTTTTTATAAAATCTTAATATTCTTTTATCTTAAGAGACTTAGCAATTTCTCTTTAGTCAGGTTATCTATGTAGAAAAGGAATATGCCTTCAATTATTTGGAGACTTAGAGACAATCATCCAATGAAAAGTAAATCTAACGGTGGTCAGATTATCTCTAGATGAGATCAGGGTTAGTAATTTTTTATGGCAACTTTGAGTTTACTTAGTCACGTTATCTCCAAAAGTGATCCGGGGTTCTGAGTTAAGTTGAAAAGTTAAAATTTCACTGTTGTCACTTTTTCTCTGAATGAAATGTGAGTTAAGACAAAACACACGAGACTCAAAAAAAACCATTGATCAGAAGTTAAATCCTATGGTAGTCGGGAGGTCTCTAGATTAACCCCATAGTTTCAAAATTATTAAGCGACAATGAATTTGTACAGTCGTGAAGTCTCCTAAATAAACCAAGGTTAAAGTTTAGTTTCAAAGTTTATGTTGTCATTGGGTCTCAGTATAAAATGTGAGTTAATTTTAAAATCAAGAGATCTAGTGATAGCCCTTAGATCAAAAGGAAATCTAACGGTGGTTGTCAAGTCGCTAAGGGAATTTGAAAAGTCAAATTTTTTGCAGTGATTTGGAGAAAAGGTGTATGTTGAGACACGTGTTTAAAAGGTATGCATTAGTTATAAGTTATTTAGTCACGTGGTCTCTGAATAGAATCTAGAGACTTGGAGATGATAATCACATTATCTCATGATATATTAGGGTTTTTCATTAAGAATTATGAGACTTGGTGTAAACTATTGGATGCAAATAAGAGAAGATCTACGGTAGTCAGGTGATCACTAGATAAATTTTGAAAATTCAAGATCATTCAGCATTAAAGAGATAGAGGTGTAGTCACCATGTCTCTAAATGGAATTCAGAGGGTTTAAAAAGAGTTATAAAAGGATTCAGTCACTGAGTCTCATGAAGTAACCACAGTTGAGGGATTTTTGTAGCGATAAGGAGACATGCAGTCGCGAGGTCGCTAGAAAGGTAATCTGAGTTAAAATTATGACATTTCTTTAGTGCCAAGAGGTACAGTTTCCAACCAATGGGAAGTAAGAGGTAAATGCCACATTGGAAAAAGTAGCTGAGTTGTATTCATGATAACCAATTAGATTGGATTTTGATACTTTGTCAAATATAATAAGGGTTTTAAACAGAAAGGCAATCATTCAAATTTAATTTCCTATCATTTTCAATGACTATGGCTAGAAAGAAAATTAATTTCACGGCACAAGGAATTGAAGCCCAAATGACTAAATTTGCAAATAAATGATTTGCGCATTGATGATTCTAATATAAATAGAGGTTGCAGTTAATCATTTCACTTCACCAGCTTTCAAGTTTTTCAGAGCATAAGATTTTACATATGATCAACATTTTCTGAGAAGAGTAGGATTTCCAAATAGTAAGTGTTCAAAGAAGTGATTATCTGGTCTAGAATTTAGAGAGTAGTATAATTGGTGGTCTTTGCAGTGTTTAAAAGTTCAAATTAAAAAGAAATTCATAACTAGTGGTGAGGTTTTACAGGATATTTGTTTCAATATCGGTGAAAAAGGTGTGATCAGAAAAGAAAGAAAAATGAGTCAAGAACTGAGTGTAGCTTCAACCAGTAAGAGAAGTGGTGATGCCGAAGATGATACAAAAGGAAAAAGAAATTATTCGCATGAATTCCTCACATTGCTGCCAGGTTCAAGCCAGAAAAGATAGGTAAGTGCTGAAATCCTTACTGATGATTTGAGTTTTATTAGAGATGCAAAATCCCCAGGAACATCCAGTTATTCTCTTTTCAATTAGATTTTTAATAATAGTGATGAGGCTATGCTAGTTTCAAACCCATTGACCTGTGGATTAGCTAGGTTAATAGTTCCTGACATCTTTGTAGATGTTGATTTTATTTTAGAATTGGATAGTGGGTATGATGTCCTTACTAAGACTATCAAAAAGGCCGATGGAATGCCCTTAGTAACCTTAGATAGGAATTCATTCATCAAGGCTTTCAATGTGTACTATCCCATGTATGGATTGTTTTAGTGGCGATTCTTCACCAATTGGAAAATATGTCCCATCGGGCATATATAATTTGGCAAAAAAATGTGTAGTATATTGTTTGACTGGTTCACCTAGATTTTATAAAAAACACGTATATTGGTCGGGTTGTTCGCCACTATTTGCATGTAATTTCACTACGGTAGTGGGGTTGGTCTCCCATTTATCTATTGTATATTTACTATTATTTTCCATGGATTAAGGAAGGGGTATTTATCAAGGATCACCATTTTCCAAAGGCCCATTATCCCAAGTTAAAATTTTATTTGCGCTAGGACCCAATTCACCATGCATCGTAATTCACCGTGTCCCAAATTTCCACCCTATTCACCTAGTCAATTACTTGAAATTATGTGGGGTTAGCCAAATATTAGTTGTTATCATATGCAAATGTCATCCCCTTTGCCAAATTTCAAATTAAGCATTTGTATATAAGGATAGTTTCAAGAGATTTAGGAGTACAAAAAATTAGTTGATTCTGAGCTAACAATTGCGATCGGTAGCAAACCGGACAGACTACGAGACCTTAGTATCTTATTCAAGTAAAATTTTATTGCAGCCTTAATTTGTTGGAGATGTCACAGTCAAAGTTAAACAGGAAGAGGACTATTGAAGGTGGAGAATCTAGAGATGTCCAAGAGAGGCCAACGAAATGCTGAAAAATATCTTCATACTTTGGCGGGGGCAGACACAATGGTGTTGGTCAAAGTGAGGAAGGTGTTTCATCAAAGGAACCTATACAACTTTGAGGTTATCAACTTACATAAGATTCTATTCAACAAACTAGAGAACCTAATAAATTTGGTGACAAAGTTGCAAAACCTGATATCTCTCATGAAGATGACCTTGAAGATGAATTTCAAGTGAATAACTAGTACCAGGATTAATCGATTGACTTCGGTGATGATGATGTTTCAATTAACAGTAACACTAAAGGGAGAGGAAAATCAAAATAAAAAATTGATCGTCAATGGGAGATGTCCAGGAGATTTAAATTTGATTGGGCGACAACGTATCCATTCATTAAACCCGTGGACAATCCAATTGTAGGTGAGCCACTAGTAGAATGCATATGTATGATTTTTAGTTGGAAGTATAAAAATAAAAGTGGTTGCAACTTAAATTGGACACCACAGAGAAACATGTTGGTAAGGTTTACGAAACCTCAACTATAGTTGGAAAGGAAATAAAAGTGGTAAGATATAAAAAAAGGAGCAATGTCAACATCAAAGGCATGCTAAGGAATATTATTTGTTTCAGAAATTTAAGATGAAGCCTGGTGAAGTTCAAGGATCTATTAATGCTATTATTGCAAAAGCAAGTGAAGTAGAAGAATGCGAAAAATATGTTCAATTAAGTAATTTTTTCCATATTTTGAGCAGAGGGCATCCAATTATAGACTATCTAGAAATGAGTGGTTTGTTACACTTTCTGAAAGTTCCTAACTATCCTATCACTCATTGGTCAATAAACAGTGGATGGGAATGGGCAAGTTGTATTACCCAGGTTGAAATAGAGGATGTACAGAGAAAAATAAAAGAGTCAACCTTTATTTCATTTTCCTTAGACGAAGTCACGATAATAGATAATACATTGTGGGTGTGCATGCATGTTTATACTGTACAAAATAATGTCTCCCAACCACATCTACTAACTGTTGCAAAATTGAGGGACAATGCAACATCATAAACTTTATTTCAATTAGTAAAGAGCCATTTAATTGAATATTGAGCTATGGATGAATTGACAATAGCGAAGAATTTAATCTTTGTTGGAGCAGATGGAGCTTTAGTGATGCAAGGTCAAAGGAATGGTCTTTGCACAAAGATGTAGGCTTCTTGTTCACCATATGTTTTTGGCATTCACTGTATGGCCCATAGGATGAATCTTGCTTTTAGAGTTGTGAAGAAGTTTCCTTTAGTAAACAAGGTTGAAGATTTAGTAAGAGAGTTGTACTCATATTTTTGTCAAAATCCCAAATGTTTTAGGGAATTTCATCACTTTGCTGATGGAATTACCAATGGAAACAAACTTCTAAAAGATGTTGATACCAGATGGATCTCTTTGGATGGGCCAGTGCATCGATTTCTTTCTGAATATCAATCTTTGATTGGACTTATGTACGAAAATTGTGACAATGTAGAAAATCAGAGATGTGGTGACCTACTTCAGAGGTTAAGCAATATAGAGACACTCTTGACTTTAGCATCTCTTCTTCCCATGCTAGAATAAATGACGTTCATTATAAAAAAATCTCAGCAAAGAGCCATCTATATTGCAGAATATGCTATTTTGCATAAAATGTCATGCCAAGTCCTCGATAATCTTTATCGAAATGACCCAAATTTATCCGATGAAAAATTTCATCACTAGAGGAAACTAATAGATTTGGACAATCCTGATAATTATTTAAAGATCGTTGAAAATGGAGGTTTATGTGGTTGTGTAAGGGGACTTCAGATACCAATGTACTACAGTGCCCCAAAGAAGGGAGCTACAAGAGTTACAAGGGAAGAGTTTACCAAGATCGTCGATTCCATAGCATCTAATGCAAGGGACATAGCCTGTAAAGCTTCCTCTGAAATAAGATCCTAATTCCCTTATAAACAACTGGTTGAGGCCATGGAAATTGTGTTTCCTCAATATTGGCACTTAAACTCTAAGGAAGATTATTGTAATAGGCTGTTGACTTTGATAAAGGAATTTTGCAAATCTTTAGAATTCATTGGAGTGACTATCAATGGAATTTTAGATGAAGGTCTTCTTAGAAAGCAATCAGGCACTTTTGCAAGGACTATGAATCATCAATATCAATTAATGCATAACCCACATGCAAAGGGCTCGATAGCAAGGCTTTGGATAGAACTAAAATAGAGCACAATGTTGCGTGATGAAATTTCAGAGTTCTTCAAGCTTGTTGATCTATGTCAAACCATGATATTGGGTTCAGTGGAGGATGAGAGAGTTTTCAGTACTTTGGGCTTCCTAAAATCAAAGCTAAGAAACAAACTAGACAAGAATTTGGAATCATTCTTGAGGGTCTACACATCTAGATATGATGCCAATAATTTTCCTTATAAAAAAGAAATGGAAATCTAGAAGAAAAGATGCAAAAGAAGAGGGCTAGGAAACACCATCAACCAATCTCCGACTCTGAGTGGGACAACTATAGGTGGCGATGGGAGTGGGATTCATAGAAGCAGAGATTAGAGTGAAGAAGACATAAATGAAAATGAAGAGAATAATGAAGGAACTGGAATACTAGAATTAGATGATGATGGCGATGGAGACATGAATTGGAAAATTTATAAATTTTTTGCTAAATTAGCAGTAGCAATCAATAGGTATTTTTTGAACTTATTAACTACTATATCCCATCATTCAATGTTCATTTTAGAAAAGTAATAATGTATTATGTTTCATCATTAAAATTTGAGAACAAAGAGTATCATTACTGTAGTTTGTATCACATCATCAATGATCATTCATATTTGAATTTGAAATTGTTGTTTCCAATAGAATATTATAGAGTAAATCAACTAAGAATAACTAAATAAAATAGAGTAACTCAACATACATTAAATTGGGAAACATGAAAATTAGATAGAACACAAATTGTTTTGTATTCATTTGCAATACATTACAATTTATAGTAGTTCAAAATTCAGAGCAATCTTTGTCGGCCAGTCCAAACATCCTTTGATGGCAGAACAATTTGGTTTAGTATAGTCACACTCCTGCAACTTCATTAGCAATTCATATTTGGAAGTGTGACTTGAAAGCACTGTTTCTTCTAAAACTCGATTCAAATTTCCCTCTAGTTTGATGAAATCCATGAATGTATCAAGAGATAAGTCTGTAGGAAGAAAGCATAAATTAATATTTATTTTGTCCTGCAACCTTATTTTGTAAATTTCTCTTCCAATGAACTTATTTGCGTCAAATCCCTTAGGCAAACCAAGACTTTCCAAATTATCTTTCCTTTGTTCCATCTTTAAGATCTTCTTATAGAGTAAATCAACTATGAATAACTGAATAAAATAGAGTAACTTAACATACATTAAATTGGAAAACATGAAAATTAGATAGATCACAAATTGTTTTGTATTCATTTGCAATACATTACAATTTACAGTAGTTCAAAATTTAGAGCAATCTTTGTAGGCCAGTCCAAACATCCTCTGATGGCAGAACAATTTGGTTCAGCATAGTCACACTCCTGCAACTTCATTAGAAATTCATATTTGGAAGTGTGACTTGAAAGCACTGTTTCTTCTAAAACTTGATTCAAAGTTCCCACTGGTTTGATGAAATCCATGAATGTATTAGGAGATAAGTTTGTAGGAAGAAAGCGTAAATCAATATTTATTTTGTCCTGCAACCTTATTTTGTAAATTTCTCTTCCAATGAACTTATTTGCGTCAAATCCCTTAGGCAAACCAAGACTTTCCAAATTCTCTTTCCTTTGTTCCATCTTTAAGATCTTCTTCTTACAGAGTTAATAAACTAAGACTAAATAAATAAAATAGAGTAACTCAACATACATTAAATTGGAAAACATAAAAATTAGATAGAGCACAAATTGTTTTGCATTCATTTTCAATACATTACAATTTACAGTAGTTCAAAATTCAGAGCAATCTTTGTAGGCCAGTCCAAACATCCTCTGATGGCAGAACAATTTGGTTCAGTATAGTCACACTCCTGCAACTTCGTTAGCAATTCATATTTGGAAGTGTGACTTGAAAGCACTGTTTCTTCTAAAACTCGATTCAAAGTTCCCACTGGTTTTATGAAATCCATGAATGTATCAGGAGATAAGTCTGTAGGAAGAAAGTGTAAATCAATATTTATTTTGTCCTGCAACATTATTTTGTAAATTTCTCTTCCAATGAACTTATTTGCGTCAAATACCTTAGGAAAACCAAGACTTTCCAAATTCTCTTTCTTTTGTTCCATCTTTAAGATCTTCTTCTTAACTTTGTCATCCATTTCCTGTGCTTCCCGTAGCTTCTCACATTTTTGAATGATACTTGATACCTTTATTGAGGCATCAAGGTGGGTGCTAATCCCCTTGTTTGATAGATAACTATCACTCTTACTATAAAGTTGTTGCATAATATATTTTTCTTTCTTTTATATCTTGACAACATCCATGTTCTATTCAATGTTCTTATGAAGCTTCACATAACATACTCTCATACTTTGAAGCATTTCAAACCACTCAAACAAGCTATCAGACATCCCCAATATTTGTTCCCAAATATATTCTTTAGTAATCTTCAATAAATTATTACTAGTATTTTTTAAAGTTTTAATTGTATTATTGGCCTTCTTTAGTTCTTCTACCATTTTTTCACAATGATTTTTCTCTTCCACTTCTTTGTGTTCCCAATGATTGGCTTTATCCTCCTGAGAGTCCAATTGCTTTTGCATTTCCCAGTTGGAGGTAGCATTACTCTCCATGATTTTAAATAACTTTTGTGAAGTGACTCTTTCTTCCTCTAGTTTTTTACTAATTTCTACCAATTTACCCCTTAGTGCCTTCAGCTATGCTTGCTCATGTTACTTCACTACTACCTCCGCATGTTCCTGCTCTGTATTTGCTAATTTAGTGGTCAATTTTTTAATCTTTTTATGCAATTCTTTAAAACTAGTCTTTGAAGCTTTCCTCTTTTCTTTTTCATTGGCAATGTCTACCTGTAACTTTTCTATATTTTTTTCAACCTTACTTTTCTCTCTTTCCAGCTTTAGCAGTGCACTGTAGACCACTTGGTTTGTAGACTTTGACACATTGATTTTGTCCACATTTTTAACTTTGGAAATATCCATTTGGAGAGTGCTAACTTGAAATTCAAATGGATCTATCTGACTCTCTGGTGGGTTTAGATCTTTTTTGGGTGAAATAACAACCATGAACTCCATCATGTCTCTGTTTGGGTCATATGTTGGAAAACCCTATTGGATGCAGGTTGTTCCTCTATAAATAAAGTAAGGGAACCAGTCTGCAATGTCTTCTTCATTTCCTTAATTCTTGGTTGTTGTTTCTACAAATTTATTATAGAAATATTTGAAACAAAAATATGGTGTTGCAGAAGGATTTGAATGTTTGAAAGGTGAAGCAGAGCTTGCAATGCCTGTTGATCTAACTAATGTTGTTTGAGGATTTAAAATTATAGAGGGATTTGCTAAAATTGAAAGTGCAAATAGTTTTTTAGGATCGAGTCTCCATGTTGTGGTTGTGGAAAACTTTTGCTTCTTGACACTATCTTCTTCTATGGGATTCTTTGTAGATTCTACTAGCCTCTTTAGAGAGGGAACTTGTTGTATAAGTTGCCTAGTCCCACTGGCACCAGTGCCACTACCAGAACCAGTAGCAGTAGATTCCCCAATCCCACCTGTGGCAATGGATGTTCTTGTGGGCACAGTGGTTCTTGATGAATCTAATATGTCCTCTCAATTTTTTCTGTGACAATTGGAATCCAGATGCTATCTCCTATGGGACCCAAACCACCACCTTTATAACCCATTTTTTTTGCAATGTTTTCCCCTTTTCTATATACTTGTTTACGGTAATCACTGACTCCACTATGACCTGGAGTAAATGCAATTGGTGGATTATCATCCTGACTATCTAGAGAACTATTTTTGTATGCCATGGTAGGATGCTCCAAATTCCACAATTTGTTAAACTCTATTTCCTCGTCTATATCATCCAGATCTGCACTAGTCTTTGGTTCACCAAGATCCTTTCTCATACTCCAAAAATCATTCATTTTTTTTTTATTCCATTTTCTATCCTTACACTCTTCTGGTATTTTCTTTGGTATTTTTATGTTTGATGGATGGGCACCTTTTTCATAGAAATTGTAGGAAATTCTAGGCTGTACAATGCCCTAGTTTATTGATGTCATAATTTGTGATGACAAATATTCAACTAAAATTGTTTCCTCAGCAGAAACTTCCTCCATCTCTTTTGTAACATCATCCCAGCTATCCTTGTTTTTCAACTTCTCTAGCAATGGTTTACTTTCATGTTGAAATAAGTTTACAGAGTTCTTATTAGCAACAAGCATTGTTTGAATGATGTTGAGTGGATCATACTTCTAGTACCACTCTAAATCAAATTGAAAAATTTCAAAAAAAAAAAATTCCACTTTGAATTCCTTTCTCTCAAGTGTTAACCCTCCAATTGAGAAAGGTAAGCAAGGGAATATGCTCTTCTTCGACTAGCTAGCGAAGAGTCTATCTGTGCTCTCAAGTTGTAGTACATATTCTATTGCAAACACCCTATCTGTCACATGCATTGGAAGTTTGTGGGGTTGTAGTTTTGATCTGTAAAACCTTAGCACAGTGTATTCTTCCATAAAGTACCAGTGAGACAATTGAATTGTGCTTCCAAGTTGGATGCAATCCCTACATGAAGCAAACAATCTAGGCATTGGAGTGCTTGTTATTTTTTTGAATAATGTTGCCAAAAAGAAATCTAAAAAATTACTGTAATTCCTTCTATTATCATACATCCTTATCTGAGGTGTCCAGTTATATATTGGAGTACCTATTGGACTCATTGGAGTACCTGTCGGTCCTGTCCCCATCTAAATTTCAAGCTTGTTTTCGTTTCTCATTAATATAGTAGCATGCTTGGCTAGAAGAAGATAGCACAAGTAGGTTGTGAACCTAAATGTCTTAGAATTGCCTATTTTAATCAATGCTAATTGTTCTTGTATCGATTGAACCACGTGTCCAACAAAATTATATCTTACTGGTTCATTGACACAATGGATATCCCAAATCAATTGAAGAATGTTGGCACCCACTTCCCTATTGTTTTCCATTCCCAATAAAAATGCTAGCGAGGATATAGTATCCTAAACCCATGACACAAAAATTTTAAAATCATAAGGAGGCATATGGTTCTCACCCAATGAAGTCTTTGCCTCTGTAACTATTAGACCCTTTATAAATGAATTTTTTGCATTTGGTGCAACTACCTCATATTTTTCTGCCAGCAATCCGGGGTCAATATGGACATTACAGTTTTGTTGGTCAAACCCTAGGTCTAGCAAACTGAGAAATTCTTCTTGGGTCATTGCTAAAATTTCTTCCTGATTATTTTTATTCACAATTGCTTTTCTTTCTTCATTGTAATTTTTTGCACAAATGAAGACAATTTCTAGGCAAGGAAAAACTTTGGGTAATAGCATGCAACCCAAACCTACATCCCACGAAGCAACTTTATTCATTTTTGCACCTATCGCTGGATTAAATTTTATAAAGTTAGACCTCTTTAGCCCAGTTGCCTTACTGCACAATGTATGTTTAATTGATATGAATCTCCTTTGACCATTGATAGCAGGATCATAAACATCATGATATTCATCATTGAAACCAGGGATTTCTACTAGTTTTCTGCAGTCTATTAAAGTTTTCCCATCTTCTTTCCCTTGGCCTTGAGTTTTCTCTTTCCCCATTGTTCTTTGGAAGAATGAAAAACCAAAAAATCATAGATATTTACTAACAAAATCATAGATAATAACTAACTAATTAAGAAAACCCCTAGTCCCCAATTTAAGAAAATCCTAACTATACATGCATTGTGCAAAAATTAAAATTTCAAAATCAAGTTAAACATAATTTTTGACATTACAAAATCAGAATGCATCAGGCTAGATTTTTGACACAAAATTATATTTTGAAATCTGGATAGATGGAAGTTAGAATGGCTAAGGCTCTCACAAATTACAGTCTTGAAATCTTCGGCGGTGGTTTAACAATTTTTTTTTCTCTGCTGCTACGAGCCTACGAGTCGATAGGTTATTAAGAAGGAAATGGTAAAAACCTTTCATTGAAACTTAAATGTAAAAAATTAAATGAATATTACACGTCTCACGTGTCACATTTTCGAAAAGATTTTAATGAATATTAAATTAATGTGTATAAATTTAATGTTAATTACACATGTCACGTTTCCAGAGTGAGTTTTTCAGAAAAGATCTTTGAAACCCATAGTACTTCTGAAATACAACTTCAACCGTTCATCTCTCGTAATCCAACGATTATTATGATTTTAAAATATTAATAATTTAATACGCATTAATAAATATAAGCATTAACTATAGTGAATTCCCTTTGAATTCATGCATTCGAGAATACCTTATCCATGAAATTTTAACCAATAACCACTAACCAGTCACCATTAAATGATAAAGTTTGGAAACATTAAATTAATACATGAACCAAAAGTGCAACACAAATATTTTATATTATATTACGTAAAATTTCAATACAACTTTACAAATATATGAGACCCATAGGCCATATCTATTAACGATTCTTATAATAAAAACAAAATAAAAAAGCACTTTGAATTATTAAAACATTTTCATATTTTTTTTAAAACATACGTTAGTATAATTTACATCATTGCAAAAACCCTGGTAAGATGCTACCACCAGAGGGAGACATAATAGAGACTAGGACATGGACAGGGATAGAGACATAGTCAGGGACTATCCGGCTGAGGCCCCCTTCCTTCTGTATGGAACTTTGAAGAGAGGATAATCTCAGAGAATTCTTCTAGCCATCAATAGTCCTCGGTATCCTCCAGGTTGTGCCACTTCCGGAGGAAATCCCTCCCAATCTATGCCCACTTCCGATGACACGTGAGCTGCTCAACATCAAGGTTTAGTAGAAATGGTTGTTTGGGCACATATTCTCTTGGTTGTAGAATCCTCAGCAAATCATTTTTCCAAGGAATACCAAACCCAATTTCTGCAAATACGACAACATTCACATCGTCGCCGAGGTACTCTTTTCTGAAAAATTTCATTAGAAGCATGAGAATTTCCAAATTTTCCCCACCCAAGTCCAACAGAGATGCCATGAACTGAGATGGAATTTTGGTGTTAACTCTATACCTATTTTCATTCTCCAGAAATTCATGTCCCAACACCATCCTTATAGCCTCCTTGGTGAAGGCTCCCAACTCCGTAGCAACAGATGTCAGGATTGGGTCTGTGACCAGGCCCAAAAATGCCTTCTAATCCTCTAAGGCAGTGCATCTTAAATGAATTAGAGTGTCCATTGAAAATCAAACTAATTAATATTATAATTTTTGACAAAAAAACAAAGAGAACCAAGCAGGCGCAGACTATTTTCCCAAATCTGCTTTCACAATCATAATTTAACGAGCGTATATCATCTATTTATAAGCCTTGATTGAAATTCTTTCTCTACCCTAAAGATCTAATTAATTCATAATTAAAATGGTAACTGTCCTTCAACAATCTCCAAATCTTTCATATTTAATGCAACAGTGGGTGAAATTAGAAACAACACTTATGATAAGACATTTTTTATATTTGGAATAACGAAGGCCGAACGTCACGCAGGCAGACATAACAATTATTTATTATAAAAAAACTTGAAATGTGTGCCCACTCTATAGAAACAATATGCAATGTACGTGTTGGTACTCAAAAATACAAGGTTTTTGAGTACCTTGTTAAAAATTTTGCATTTTGGCCCCTTATGAGAACTTTTGAGCCTTTTTGCCCAAATACAATTCTGAAGTTTTTCATGCATATAAGGTGTTTATCACTCTTTTTTAGACATAAGAAGACATCCCAGATTGTCAGATTCAAGTTTTGAGTCATTTAGTGATGTCTTGTTTTGAACACTTGTCATTTTTTGCATATGCTGATTATAGTGTCAAATTGTTGTAACTAGCCTACTTTGCATCTGAATAACTTGCGCCCTATTAATTTTCATAGTTCACAACTTTGGGAATATTTAACCTGTATATCAGAGAGCTTATGTTTTAAATCCTAAGTCATTTTGAATCCATTTGATAAGTTTTCAGTCTCCCCAAAGTTGGTCCTACAGAACTATCTTGTTTCTCTGTCATGTCCAGATATCTGAATAGCCTACTTTGAGCTTCTGCAA
>MU226588.1:551496-580523 GCA_018584345.1 Thuja plicata | reverse complement strand
TTTGTAAGGCACTCTATCTCAGCTGCATGTAGTTTGTAAGGCACTCTACAGTATCTCTATTAGTTTATCTCTGTTGATTCATGTTTTCATTGACTCTTTGCCCAAGGGATAGGCACTGGTCTAGGATCTAGTTTGCAGTTTGTTCTTCATCCAATATCAAAATTATTTCAATTAAATATACTTATGTTACTTAGAACAAATGAGCTGAACTCATTAGGGACTCATATCAGTAGGATAGTGTCCATTTTAGTGATTCCTTGGAGAGTGAATCAACTAAGTTATCCCTCCTTAAAAGGAAGAAGGATGAAAATCCTTGTATCACTGATTTATGCTATATTTACAATCACGGTTTGTATGGTTAAGTTTTGCATTTGGTTTTTCTTGGTCATTTGCAAGGTGTTTCATAAGTTGGTTTAACAAAGATACATAGAAAATTAGTCTCCACATTATTATATACTGTGTAATCAATAATCATAAAGAGGTAAAACCTACCTGAGTATTTATGGAGCTCAAAAATGAAGAAGGATCTTATCTAATCCTTAGCAATTAGGCTTTCCTTGTATCTGAATTAGTATTAGAAGGCATAGTGTTCAAGTAGTCATTTCAAGCATTGTGATTCATACAAGAAAAATTCCCTAATAGTACGTTAGCTGCGAAATGGCAGCAAGAAATGAAGCTTTACCATTGATGTAAGATCATTGAACTGTCAGAAAACAATGTCCTTAAATGACATAATGTTTTCATTTAAGTCTTAACTTTAAGGCATTATTCTATCTAAATAAATTGGTAATGAATAGATAATGATGTCACAGTTCACACTTATCTATCATTGAAAATTGAAAGGCTCCATCTAAGCCACAATTAATTGTCATTACTTTACTTGATGTCATATCTACTCATCACCATTAATTAAAATTTCTATCTAGTATTACTGGAAATGGCTGTGCAGCAGTCAAAATATGTCTGATATGACAATTTGATAGGATTTATTAATTAAATTTAAAACTATACGACAATTGTTTATAATTTTTAAATTAATTAATAAATCTTGTCACACCTCATAGACTCACAGTCTCACACATCCGTTGGATTACAACATATCAACAACCAAAGATGAATTTCAGGCCTATTGATGGTCTTCATAATCTTTTTGGAAAACTCTCTGTGGAATCATGACATGTGGTATGATTGATCGTGGACTTATTGGTATGATCAATCATACCATATGTCATGATTCCACTGAGAGTTTTTCGTAAAAAATATGAAGACCAACAATAGGCTCAAAATTCACCTTTGGTCATTGATATGTTGTAATCCAATGGACATCTAAGTCTGTGACGTCATAGTGGTGGGACCCAATACAACTTCAACATCAAATCAGAACCATTGGATTAAGAGAGATGAATGGTGGAAGGTACATTTCAGACAGAATGTGGTGAGATAACTCCTTTACTTAAAAATCTCCTCGGAATCATCACACATGTCATTCTTTGAGAATGAAAACTTAGGAGAATGAAAATTTAATAGTTATTTCCAATTATTAAATCACCATACCAACTACACAACTACTGTATTAAATTGCCAAGTTTATATGTATTTTTTAAAAACATTCTCCATGACAATTAAATTAATTATGCCATGATAAAATAATTTCACCATAATTTATTAGTAAAATTTTCTAGCTTCACCAATTAAATTAATAATTTTCCTATTAAAATCCTTTGTTGTAGCCATATTTTTATAAAAATGGTATACATTATTAAAAAATTCACCACCAAATATCCATAATTTGAACCACGATTCGCCATCATTATTAAAAAATTTCCCTCCAAAAAAAATGTGTTTCGCCACAATTTTATACTTTTTGGGAGGGGGGGGGGTTTCTTAAAGTTATCCCTGATCCCATCACCACTAAGATAAACTTGAAGAGATTAGAGAATAGGTATATCAGAGAGTCTGGCATTGCAACCAAATTGATCAAAGAGCATCATGTACCAAGGAAAATGAAGAACTAAGTAGCACCCATCCCAGGGAACACCCAATACTACTACAAGGACCTAAAATTCTATATGAAGTACATATCCTATGCATTATGCAAAGTATTGGGAAAGGATAGAGGACCAGAGAGAATTACCTTAGACATTCTGATGATGGTCCTTGATATGTAGAGCCCTAATACTACTTCCAACTATGATTATATGCAGTATATCATAGATCAAATGCACCAGGGGTTTGTTGATATACAGAAAAAGAAGGACCATCCTAGATTTATGCATTGTTACATTCTTATGCATTTAATATTATACTACAACTTCCCCGTTATGAATTTTTAGTGTTTAAGGCCACAAATGTTTCATCAAGGCCAGGCTAACCCCATTCAAGCTTGGCTAAGAGTGTGGAATTACACTTCTATGGAGAAAGAGTTTTGTGCTTTTGAGAATTGGATAGTTTATCCAATACTTAAGTGTTTAGGTGGGAACAAGACCAGACTGCCAGTAAAGGTACTGCAGCTATTGAGGTCATGCCAGTGTGTGGACAAATGGCTAGGAGATCATAATTGGGGAGAATTCTTCTATGAGAATAATTATACTTTGATAAGGGTGTATAGTTGCAATTAACCACCCCACATTCTCCCATTTTATGTGCCACCCAAAATTGAAGCAATAGAGTTCATCAGGCAACTAATTTTGATAGACAAGGAACACTTAGCTCCTCATAGAAAGGGTACCTTCACCCCAAGACAATTTAAGATATTCAACTTCACAATTGGCAAGAAGGTAGAAGATCTGATAAATCAATGGATAAGCCACTATAGAATTAATGTTGCCCAATGTAGATTTGTAGACACGGAGGGGTTTATATTAAGTTCTAGGAAGCTCTTGACCCCTACCATTCCCTTTAACCAAGAACATGAGAAATGCATGGAGGAGAACCTCATCAAAAATATGATGGATGATGAGGAGATTGATAAAAGAGCTAAGAAGTTCATTGAAATGATGGACCTAGAGAGACAGGTCAAGAGAAAGGACATTAATTTGGGGGTTTCTTCCCAGATATGTCATATTTCAAGAGGCTAGATACCATGATAGAATCACATACTCTCCTATGTAACCAATTAGAAGATGCACTTGTAGTGCCAGAGAAGGGCCGCAAGAGACACTCATCATCAGAGTATGATGATGATAGTGAAGGAGAGTAATCAGTACCTAGCCCCCCTTCAATGGATCAACCATTGATTGAAGGATAGCCAGTAGGAGAAGTAGAGGGAGAATGGGGATAAAATATAATTGACCTTACACAAGTCCCTGAGGAAGAGGTTACAAATGAGCCCCCACCAAAGAGACAGAAGATTAAAATAGGGGAGCCATCTCATGAGAAGAAGAAAGAGAAGAAAAAGGACAAAATTTCTTCCCTTATCATAGGAGATAAGACTTATGCCCATGATCTTAGAAAGAAAATAAGGTAGGGTAAAAAGCTACAAAAGGATAGTGAAGAGGAAATTGAATTGACTCTTCTAACTTGCACTGATGAAAGAGTGCTACATCAGCAACAATTTTTAAATGATAAAAATTTCATTAAAACTAAGGAATTCAAGGAATTCCTTATTTGGAATAAGAAACAGTAGGTGATTACAAAGCTACAATTGGTAGGAGGTGACCCAGTAACCAAGGAGGCTTTGCAAGAGTTATAGGACAATGATTCTAAATCAGAACAACTAACTCCCGAAGAAGCCAAACAACTGGTAAAATCTAGTGGCATATTATTGGTAGAAGGATGGGATGTGTCCTTGGCCTTCATAATAGACTAGATAAGGAAGAAACCTAGTGTTAATTGTCATCAAAAGTCCAATTTGGTGAGATGGTCAAGGGATTTGGATACAATCCAAAATCCCAAGCACTTGCAATGTGGAGCTTAGCTCTAAAAGATCAAAAACCATATGTGCTGGATATACAAGAAAAAATGGAAGGGGAAAAGATCATTCGGTCTATCCAAAACATGGGGGACTTAGAGATATCTCAAGAGCTAACACATTTCATACAATTAAATGAGGCTAAGACTTCCCAATTATCTGAGAGATTCAATAAATTAGCTGGTGAAAAAAGTGCTATTGTTAAAGATAGAGAATTGTGTCTTATCAAGATTAGCTCACAAGAGAAATTGATTAATGAATTGACACAAAAATTGTTAGAAAAGCCTGAGGTTTCCCCTGGTGAACCTAAAGAGGTAATGGATGTTGAGATCCAGATAAAGCAAATAGAGTATGATGCAGTGGAAATAGGGCAAGCGGTCAAAGAGCACAATGAAGTTATATTAGGTGCACTATCAGAGATATTGCAGCATAGAATAAAGATAATAAAAGATAAAGCTGATGTTGTGTATGATGCATATGGCAATCTTCTAGGCCTCCAATCTGAGTTTAATAATTTTTTTTCAATTTTTAATCCCTATTATGCTACCTGGTCAGTAAGAATAAGTATATTTGAGAGGTTAGCATCCTTGCAGACTCTGAGATCAGATCTACTAGAGATAGTGGTCCAAGTTTTAGAGGAGATAGAATAGATAGGATTAAATTTATCATTTTTTAAGGGTAAAGTAAATCAGATTGAGGTTAGAATGCAGATGTTTGGGCCAGATTATAATAAATTTGTGCCATCAATAAGGGAAGAAGAAAAATAGATTAAGCCACTAGGGGCATGGATCTTAGAGGTTGATAATGTAATGCTTAGTAAAGAGGTATATATCTCTGACAAAGGTGAGTTGGATATGGAGAGATATAATAAAGTTTTGGATGAGGCCTTTAAGGAAGAGATAAACTTCAAAAGGTTTGTAATAGATGTCAAGAATATTACAGATGCTAGATGGGACATATTAAAGACCAAACTTGAGAATATTCAAAACTTTAATTGGCCAACCGATGTAGAGGTGACAACATGGGATATACTGCCAAAACCAAAGAAATGTTAGGTTGTTGAATTTGATTTAGACATCTTGTATACATAGTAGAGGACACATAGCACCTGTTCTTTGAACACAGGGAGGTTAGCAATATTTAAGACTAGTGCAAGTTAGCCTGTATTGGTTGTCACTAGATCTCAGTACAAATATCATATGCTATCCTGAATATATATAGACAAAGGTGCCGACATCCACAAGAAGACAAAGGCAAATCATATCTTATTCTTTAGTTTTGTCCTTCCACCACTTGGAGTTTTCCTGTCTTTTGTCTTTTCTAGATTTTAGGGTTAGGTCTTTTAAACCATCCAAATCTTGTTGCATCCTTATCTTAAGCATTCCAAGATGGTTTAGGCCTATATATAGATCTCTTGTATCATTTTGTAGGAGAGTTTTAAATTTATGAAATAGAATTACAAGGAAAACTACTATAATGTGTCTGAGCCTTTGTACTATTTGTCTATCTTAATGTATTTGAAGCTTTAAGACATTAATATAAATACTTTGCAATCTCTTTTCTACATCTTGGTTGTCTCTTTTCATTTATGTTAAATTTCTTGTATGTTTATTTGTAAGGAACTTAGACATACTAATCACAAGGTGGTTGTGTAGTCATTTGTGAGCTCCTTCAAGGAAGGATTAAATATTTCAACTGACCCCAAAGAGCTTAGCATTAGTTTAAAGATCTGATGACATAGTAGTAAGAAGAGGATAATCTGTAAGACATTTTATCTTTGTTGTGAGTATTTTATTGATCACTTTACTATGGATTTATACAAGATATTGACTCATAGCCCAAGGATTAGGCACTAATTTTTAGTTGGCTAAGTAATTGTTCATTATCCAACCAGAATTTTAATTTATCCAATCATTCACATTTCAAATATAAATTCCATTCAAGTAATTGGGTTTAACAAATACAATTCAGTTTACTGATTCCTTTAAGAGAGAATCAAAATAGGTTATCCCTCATGAAGTTCATAAGGACTGAAAAAGGAAGAAGGATGAAAATCCTTATTGCATTACTACTTGTTATTGTCAAAATACTAGTTTGGATCATTAAGCTCTATATAAAGATATTCATAGTCATTTGCATAATCATTTACTTTTTGATCCATTAAAAGTCATTTCAGCAAATTGGTAAGAAGAAAATCCTCTTAAAAGATATTGTCATTCAGTAATCATCCATAGGTAATACCTACCTAAGTCAGTAAATCTGAAAAAAGGAGGAGATAATAGTTTCCCCATATGTTATCTAATACCCTCATTAATTGGCCTTTCTCTTGCATAAAATAAGAGTTTGCATTCAAGTATACAAGTATACTGTCACATTTAAGTTATTTTGCAAGAAAAATTACTAACACATGATATAGACTATTTTCCTCATCCATTATATATCTACACTAATGGCACCAGAAATATCAAATGCTTCCAAAAAACTAGCTCTATCAATTCTCTCCAGATGAACTTTGTCTTTCTTCCTTATATATTTTGTAAGTGAGATATAGTGTTTTTCATCACCATTACTAGGTTGAGATCCATGAACACATCAGGAACAATCAATTTAGCCATATTCATAACACATGGATTACACACCGAAACATCCCTCATTATGTTGTTGAAGAAAAAAAAGAAGAGTTATGTTCCAGAAGAACCCAGAGTGATGTATCATGTCATGTCTAATCATTGGCAGACATTGTGTTTATTGTCCCTATCAGCAACTAAACCCATTCTTCTAAAAATTTGTCTTTTGGTTGCCTCCCTATAGCTTAGGACTAGCTAGAGGTACTTGGTTCTGCCATTTCTCCCAAATAAAAATACTCTTTGCACTAGTCAAGAAAGCTTCTTCTTCGTAATAATTATTTCTACAACTGCAATAGTTTAATTAAAAGGGCACTTATCTTCTCAAAGAAAACAAGATTGGTGATGGATACATAAATGATGGATATGGACATTTCTTTAAAGCTTTCTCTCAAGTACCAATTCTTTGTCCATCAAATCACCATTAATATTAACGGTCGTAATAATTGTAGTTAGCCACAGAATGAAAATGGTTATGTCACCAGGCCACAAAATTAGAAACCTTGAGTACTTTTTTAAAAATCATTTGAATAATGTGCCACCAAATCATTGTCATGTCACTTTCTCATTCGGCTCTGATCGCACTTGTATCTTTTCAACTCTAGTCAACTGCATCTGTGGCATGAATTTTAGCTTTAGGACTCAAAATGTGACTTGTGCCCTTGCACCAACATGTAGTAGTTACCTCTTCATTGTCTCTACCCTTAGGGGAAACCACATCATAACCATGCGACCTTGCACTAGTAGCTATCTCTAACAATTTTGCAAGGTCGCAAGCTTTAAATGTTTTCACCAAAACATCCTGTGACTATGCACCAACTATTGATCGTGATACCATGTATATGTGTCAATATCTCTCAACACTGGACGCAAACAAAAACATCTCCTTTAAACCTTGTGGGGCTGCACCAAATAATTTTACTTTATATTTTCTTTAAACACATGGAAGCCTTTTGCACCATTGCCAAAAATTCCTTTTCTATTATAAAATACTCGCAACCTTGTGATCTGCAATAAAACACTGGCCAGTCTTGAAATTTCGTAACACATGCAATCTTCTTGTATGTTTGAACCTTGGTAACTTGACTATTGAAAATTTTTATGAACATGCAACAAACTTCATTTAGCCACCAACACACCTCACCACATGGTCGCAACCGCTTTATGTTGACTGTTAAATGTCTTGCGACCTTGTGACAAACATGACTAGACCACTAGATATAACTTTCGTGCATTATCAAAACTTAAAGGCTTCACCGGATAACTAAATCATGACCTTGTGCTATACTCTAAACTGACTATTTCACAAGGTTGCAATTGTTTTATGGTTAAAAACAAGACCATTGCGAAGGCGTGACATAAAAGACTTAACTATTTCACAAGGTCGCAAATCTTTTATATTACATTAATCTGGTCTTGCGAACTTGCGCTAACCTTTGAACATAGACCATTGACTTACAGACATGGACATTTGGAATTCAATTAAACTCCACAATTATTTTGCAAGGATAAAAAAGGGAAAAAACCAGCTCAAACGTAGGACATTTTTAACTCGACAAGCTCATTTCCCTTTTGGTCGATAGATAGTAAAAATTTTCAACAAGGCTAACACAAAGTGATGTTAAATTTGGAAAAATTTTAACAAATATCTAGCAAAATTTTACATTTATAACAGTGACTCTAATTGGGAATGTATGCCTCTTGTAGGCATAACAAAATCTCAGAATCTCTAGGTCAAGAAGACCAACCCTACAACAAACAAAGCAAAAAACCTAACCCTAAAGCACACAAATTAATTATACACATATATACAATCTACCTACTTTTCATGGATATAATCCATTATTCCAAGAGAAATAATGTTTTAAGAATTTTCCATGAACAGGCAATTTCTAGAATTTCTTCAGTTATGTTTTTTAATAAATATGAGTCTTCAACCCATTTGCTATCAATAATATATGGAACTAACCAGATAGGGTCAAATTTTCCATATCTGCCCTTATCTTCCAATATAGCATTCCACATGAGGACTAAATCATCCACTTTAAATTTTATGATAGTGGTTATTTGTTATAGAAGTATGTAATCTACAACTATAATCTTGCATTTCTCTCATAAGATTTTCTTCTTGTTTCATCCAACTACATTAAATGATTCATTCTTATCCTCATCTCATCATCTAAGTCCTCGTCATAGACCTGCACACATTTGTACATTTGCATCAATTTTTTTTGGGGTAATCTAGCTTGAATACCATATGCAAGGTCAAATGGTTCACACCCAATTTCCTTCTTCGTAGTTACCTTGTCAGCCCATAATTTGAAAACCTTAATTTGGAATCCCAAGCCTTCTTGTTTTCTTCTAGGACTCTCTTGATGATCTTAATCAATATTTTATTTCTTGATTCAACTGGACCATTTCCCTCTAGGTGGTATGGAGAAGAATAAGATATTTGGATTCCATATTTCTAACAAAATGCATCAAACTCATCAGAACTAAAACACATAGCATTGTCTATTACTATCTTCTTATCTGATTATAATATTCTCCAACATGAAATCTACCACCACTTTTCTTGTATCTCTCTTTGTAGGGATGTCTTCTACCCATTTGGTAAAATAATCAGTGGCCACTAAAATCCACGAGTGACCACCACTTGATTTCCTACAATATCTCCAATAAAATCTAACCCCCATTGTTGAAATGGTGCTTGAACATTCACCGGCCTAAGAGGTAAGTTACCAGAAAACTTCAACTTACCTGAGAACCTTTGGCATGCATCACAATTTCTCACACTTTGATGTGCATCTTTGAAAAGAGTTGGCCACCAGAAACTAGACCTTAGAACTTTATGAGCGGTTATCTTGGCCATGTAGTAACCACCATATACCCCACTATGTATTTCTTCCAGCAATATTTTAGCCTGATCCTCATCAACACACTTAAGCAACACACCATCATTGCTTTTCCACCATAATTGTCCACCAATTATGGCATGCAACTTCATAGTTCTTTTCTTATTATCATTTATACTAGGAGGGAAAATCATTTTATGCAGGTACAAAATAATATCTTTACACCATTCACACCGGTCAAGATCACATACAAATGGCATTTGGTTCTCCTCTAAAATATTAACATTGTTAGCATCGAGATTTCCTTGATTCATCATCTTTTCTAACCCTTGGCCTCTTACAAATTTGGTAACCTAAAAATCAATATTAAATTCTTGGATTCTATTGATCCATCTACACCTTCTCACAGAGACCTCTTGTTGAGTGAAGATGTCCTTAACAACTGCATTGGGTACATAAGAAACAATAGTTGCTCCAACTAAATAACACCTTAAAGCTTTGAAAACTTTCACCAATGCATATGCTTGTTTCTCATTTATATCATATCTTATCTTTGAAACTTGCAAGGATTTACTAGAAAAGGCTATGTGTTGTTGAAAACCCTCTAAATTATTTTCCAACAATACTGGAGCTACAATGTGGAAAGATGCAAATGAAAAATATTTTCATTGGATTACTCTAATTAGGAGTCCTAAAAATAGGAGCATCCTTAATGGATTCTTTGATATCTGGAAAAACCTTGGAAGGATCATAATCCCATTCCACTTTGGCTCCTTTCTTCATCATCTTTGAAATAGGTTTAGTAATTTCAGCAAAAATAGTAACAAAGTTTCTCAAAAAAATCACTTGGCTGAAGAATGATTGTATTCCCTTCACATTTTTAGGTTGTGGCACTTTTTATATTGTAACCATCCTCTCAGGATCAATCCTGACTCCATCTTTGGAAAAAATATGACCAATAAATTTTCCCTTAGTCACCCAAAAAACACATTGTATGGGATTCAAAGAAATACCATACTCAAGAGCTCTGAAAATGATTTTTTCTAAATGCCCACAGTGTTGGATTTATTCCTTTGAGTAAGTAGTTAAATCATCCTGATAGACTCCCAAAAATTTATTAATAAAATATGCAAAGGAAACATTTATATCTCTTTGGAATGTAGCCCCTGCATTTGTCAAGTCAAATGGCATCCTAACATAAGGGTGTTGTAGATGCATTCTTGTACTACTATGCTTCTTCAACCATTATCTAGTTGTAACCAGAGAAACCATCCATCATTGACATGAGTTCAAACCCTATCACTTTCTACAACATTTCTTCCATGTTAGGTAGACTATAATTAGCCTTTAATGAAGATATATTCAAATTTCTAAAATCTACACATAGCCTTATATCCCCATTTTTATTTCTTACCGACACAAGGTTAGAAACCCAAGAAGAGTGTCTAATTGGATTGATGATACCTACATCCCCCATTTTCATTAATTCCTCTTGCATTTTGGGATCAAGAGTGGGATTGATTGGCCTTTTTTTTTCCTGAATGGTTTAGCATTAGTATTAAAAGGAATTACATGCTAGAAAGGATCTTCTCTACAGGTTGTTAAGTCACCATATGACCAAGCAAATAATTGCATATATTTCATCAAAAGATCTATCAGTGACTTCCTTACCTCTGGAGACAACTTCTTACCAATGTATAACTTCTTTGGAGTCTCTATTGTCCCAAGGTTCACTACCTCCAAGTCTTCAATATTATGGACACTTTTTATGCCCATTGCTTTGTCTTTATTATCAAAAACTCTTTCTAGGACTACTAATCCTTTGGGAACTTTATTTTTTTAATTGCAATACATCTTTCCCAATTATTGCCCTTTTCATCCCCACTTTCCACATATCCACTGAAATCAATCTCCTGATTGCAAAATTCACCCTCACTATTCAAGAACCTGATAATATCAATGTCATCATCAAACACTTGTCAATTTTCAATATTGTTAGGAACTTAAGGTCTGGTTTGTACTTTGACTTTTGAAATCCTTGCAAATGTGAAATCATCTGGCTTAAGATAAATATTTTCTAGGAGATATTCCATCGTATTATGGCTCCTATCCATCCAATCAATCTCAAAGGAATCAAAATTTTCAATTTCAACCCAAACAACATTACCGTATTGTTTTAATCTCTTATTTTTTGAAGCACACTTAGATCTTACCTCAGATATGACTAACTCTGAATCTCCAATAATGTTGAGATTCTTTATTCCATGTTCAGAAACTAATATGATCCCAATTAACAAAGCTTCATACTCTGGAACATTGTTTGTGCAATCAAATAATAGAGTAAATGAAAACTTGAAAGTTTTACCACCAGGAGAAATTAGCAGGACACTTGCACCTAAACCTTCCTTTGAATTAGCACCATCAAATTAAATAATCCAAAGATCATTTTCATCATATAAATTTTATTTATTCTCAAATAAAACTACAGACACCCTTTTCTCATCTTTTATTATATCTTCAACTCTAAATTTATTCATATATGCATCAAGGAAATAAGAGACATCCCCATCTTTACCGGTATTAATCATATGTGGCACCCTAGATTCACGGTTCACCTTCACATTTTCACCATCAATGTTAAAGGTAGAAAAATAAAGGTCACAGTGGAGGCTACCTCTCATGGATGCACTCCATTTTCTAGATAAAATCATGTCATAATGAGGAGGAATGTGTACAACAAGAAAATTCATTTTTTGACTCTTACCAGGGTATGCAACAAATTCGTATGGTAGGGCCTTAATAGTATCAATAACATGTACTTCTCTTGAATTCATAGCTTCATATCTCCCATCAAGAGTATCAGCTATTAACCCCATTGACTTCATAATCCTGACTAGAATCACTATATTTGATGCCCCTGAATCTATCATAAAATTCTTCAACATTTTACCATTTATGATCATAGCTAAAAAGAAAGGGTCCACATTGCCCAAAAACAAATTTACAGACTAATCTAAATACATCTGAGGAATTTGAGAGATTAATCCCTCTGGCTCTTTTTCTTTCTTTTATTTCTTACTTTCCTCGTCCTTTTGTATTTCACCCTCATCCATTTGTTCAATTTTAATTGAGGATGCACCCTTAACCCATGCCAAAGTTTTCTCGTTGTGTTCATCTATTCTCATCATTTCAAGAAATGGCATGTTAAAAATGATCTGAGAAAGTAACTGTAGCATATCAATAGGAAATAATCAGCGACAGAAATATCCTTACTGAAAGTATTTTGATCCTGAGCTAGTTGGATGCATCCAGTTCTTCTTTTCTGCTTATTGTCCTCTGAAATAGGAGTAGCAAACTTTTCATTATATTTTATTTATGTTTTAGATGTAAGAGTTGTATCAGTAGGTTTAAGGGCCTCAACTTTCTTATTCCAAATGGTGGCTTTCACTTCCTTGATCTTTACATTATCTTTATCCTTTTTTGGTAACTCTTTTGTTTTACCCTTTTGTTCCTTAATAAACATTCCAACAAGTTTACCATCATCACATGGAAAAACTTGTTTCTTAAATGTTAATTAACCATTGCCTAGAGAGCCATATCTACAAGAATTTGTGCTATTTCTTGATCAAAAGGTATCCTTAATGAAAAAGGGGAAGAACCATGCACAACATTGCATTTCTTATTATCAACGCTTTTGTCATTTTGAGAGGAATTTTTTTGTTCATACTCATCTTTTCTTCTTCATAATTCTACAACATCTTGATCCTCAAATCCTTCACCAGAATTAAGCTCATCCCATATATATGATGTTTTCACAAGGCAATTCTTGTCATCATAAACTTTACCATTCCCTTCTTCATATTCTTCACTTTTAGACATACTTTGTGCAACAACACAATAGTGAGGATTGTGAGGTGAATTACATGTCATACACCAAGGAGGATATCCATTTACATTTATGGTATTCTTCCGCAAATGATCAAGAGTATTTGAATCTATTTTTTCTTTTTGTGTCATCTGCGTAGGGTTCTCATCCTTCCATTAGGTGTTATAAGGATAATTTTTTAACCTGGGTTGCCTACTAAAATTATTGTAAGCATTCTTATCTCCACCAGTAGCCCTATCACTCTTGTTTCAACTAATCTTTAAGTCCTTCAGTACATTTAGGAATTTATCTAGCTTATCATTCTCTTTTGGCTTTATATTAGAGGGCTTATCACTCTCCTTCTAGATAGACCTATAAAATTTTGGATCATCTCTTCTCCCCAACTTTCTAGATACTCTTCTATTACTTTCTATATTCACAACTAACTTAAATTCTTCTCTAACAGTTCTAGTCTCTTTATCTCTAAGAAAATAATCCATTTTTTCATCATATGCAATTAAAAAGGTTGTCAAGCATACATTTTCATCTAGCCTCGTGACTTGGAGAAATTTCTGCATAGCCTTCTAAAACCTTATGTTGAACTCAATGACCTCTTCATTAATATTTTTCTTGATATTGTTAAATTCATTCAACATGAAACCTTCATTAGTTTTATTGCCATACTATTCCCTGAAGAATTTTTCAAACTCCTCCCATGTGTCTATACAATCATTAGGTAAGCCTCTTAACCAATCCCTAGCATCTTAAACTAAACACTGAACAAATAATTTCATTACCACATCTTCATGTGTTCAACCTCATAATCATTTAACATATCAGTAAAGTTTTTTAAATTTTTTGCACAAGTAATGGCATTATTTTCTTGAAATTTAGTCAACTTATCTTATTTCATTTTAAACAGGGTTAGGATAACTAGGAATACCAGTAAAGGATAGTTGTCTATACCTTTCAATATTGATTGGCCTCCTTTTGAAATGTCTAGTAGCAGCTTGGCCACTGGTACTAGATCCCAGAGTTTGGCTAGTAATAGGAAGTTGTGAAGTAACATGTGGTGGAATATTAGTTCCTTGACAACTAGAAATCACATGTGTAGCAGTGGTACTAGCAGAGATAAGTCTAGTATACTTATTTAAGAACATAAGTTTTATTTTTTATTTCTATGGTAGCAACTTCCTTTTCTGTTGATGCAAGGTGGGCAAGGAGAAAGGGGCATGAGGCACTCCCAACCACCAAACCACCTTGCAGAACCAATGTGGAAGGAAAACAACACAGTGAAAGAAGAAACAACAGATATACTTTATATTAACTTGATAAAAATAATTATATGTTAGGCTGTAAGGCCTTCCTGATTTTGGCCATATATTCAATGAATTATAATAAGATCTTCATCCAACAGAGATCATAGACATTCGATCTCAATATATAAACATTTGCTTTCTTTCTCTAAGAATGATACCTAAACTAAGAACATATTAAAGAATATATACAAGAGACCAACAAGAGAGGTCAGCACTCAAATCCATAAGTGAGACCTAGATTTAGGTCCACACAGATCCCAATTCAAGAGACCCTAAATTAATTAAGCCATTGAAATTAACTAAAAAAAATTGGCCACTAGATCTAACTCCAAAATAAATTTCTTGGGAAAAGGGTGACCGAGCAACAGAGTGACTCAGGAAAAGAACACCCCAAGCAACAAGAAGTTAAACAAGCATGCCTGAGAAACAAGACCCAAGCATCAAAACTAAGCATTACCAAGCGACATAAACAAGCATGCCTGAGCAATAGAACCCAAGCAGTAGACAAGCTTTACCGAGCAATAGAGCCTGAGTAGAAGAGTATTTACCGAGTAGCTTCCAAACAAACTAACGAACAAAACAAACATCTTTTTGGTTGTGCAAGATTGTCAATGACCCAAGATTCTCCTACATCAGACACTTGGGGTTACAATAAATGATTCTCCAAATCATGTGTCAGGTCCAACCTAAAATGAAACCAACTTGGATTGAGAAATCCAAGATGAGTCCTCAATCAGTCTATTCTTCCACTTTACCAGATATTCCATGTATTCTTTTCCTCTTGTACTTCTGCCAATTCTCTGTTTCAAAATCTTCTCAACTTCTTCTACTTGCTTCTTAGGATAAAAATTTGGTACTATCATTTCTTCATCAGTTTTCGGATATTCATACAAGTATGAAATATTGAATATAAGTGATATATCCATGTCATCAGGTATTTCAACTTCATAAGCATTTCCACTGTTAAACCTTCTCATTATTTTGTAAGGACCAAATCTCTCTCTCTCTCTCTCTCTCTCTCTCTGTCTCTCTCTCTCTCTCTCTCCTCCTCCTTTGTTCTTATTTTTTCAGAACCCGATCAAGTTCTGAGTAATTAGGAGAATTGAGTCATTATGTTCTCATAACCCGATTGGGTTCTAAGTAATTAGGAGCACTGAGCCTTTATGTTCTCATAACCCAATTGGGTTCTGAACCTGATCGGGTTCTATGGAATGAGGAATGTTGCTTGCTTCAACGGACTTAAAATAGTCATTGCAAGTTGTTTTGAGGTCCCACAACTATTTTTCTATTGTTTTACACCGGGAACAGACATGTTTGCACTTTTTTTGCATGTTTTTTCTTTGAATTGTGTTTTTTAATTGTGTTTTTAATGTTATTTTATCATTTTAAGTTCTCATTTCAAGAAAATGGTTGATTTGTTCTTACTTTTTGGATTTGATGTTCACATGTTATTCTATGTTCATGATATTATTTGTAGGGTCCATTCAATACAAACAATGGGAAAGAAAAAAAGAGGAACAATTGAACAATGAGAGACAGAAAATTAAAGACAATGGGAGTGCATGAGGAGAATACGACAAGGTACATCATCAAATGCAAGCAACGTAAGTGATGAAAATGAAAATGTTAATGTTAATGTTACAAATGCACCATTTTAATTTGATGTCATTAATGAACAAAATGCACATAATGAAAATGAAAATCATAAACATACACCAATTGAAATGAATACAATAAATGCACCTAAATCATCTAATGAAAATGTAGAGCATGCAGCTATGTAAACACCTCCTAGAATAATTCGTATAAAACCAAAGTTTCTAATTGACATTGATGAAAATATTTTGGGGCCAATACATGATAAAATGTCAGAAATAAATTTTAGAAGAATTATTAAAAAAATTTGGAATAACTATTTTTAAAAATTAAATCAAAGTGGAAGATGTCAAGTAGTTGTTGATATGATTAAGAATCTGAAATTTAGAGAGACAATGACAATTGTGGGGTTGAGAACATCTAAAAATAGTACTGAGAGAATCATTGTGATAAATCTATTCGATCCATACCGAGCCATTGGTTCACAATCACACAGTAAAGATGATAATGTTACTCGACGTTTCCTCACATCAACTATAATGGGAAAGGAAATGAAAAAATCTTGTATAGTAAGAAAAACAAGCAAGTCATTAAGGATAGGTAGATCAACATTACGAAGAGCCTTACACAGGTGAGAAAAAATTGAGGATCCAAACACTAATTCTCTTTGGTCATTCTCGAGTAGACTCCCATGCAAGGACAAGGTTGTTGTTGATGCATTAAGAACATTAATTGAAAATTTTTGGCATGACAACACAAGGTTTTCACCTAGCCAAAGAGACATTGTTAGCAGGAGAATCAGATCTACAAATCGTATACCACATCCAAAACACTTTTTGGATATGACACAAACACAATTTTATGAAAGAATCCTCCAAAGATTTCCTCAAATTAAAATTAGTCAAAGATTATTTGAAATGGTAAAACCCTTTTACGTCAAGATTAATCATGCGCACACCCCATGTTGTTGCAGGGTACATATTGAATTTTCCATGCATTATGACAAATATCATCATGTTTATTGTACTTTGCACACTAACACTATTTTGCCGGAATGTGGTCTTCAAGCACCTCCTACGTCATCAAGAGATTTTATGTCAAGTGTATTATGCAATCAAGATGATGGTTGCATTTATTATAAAATGATGTGTTTGAATGGATCTTGTAGTGCATGTGGTGGTATGAGAAAGTTGCAGATATGTCACCATCTAGAGAGAACAAATGAGATTGGAAATACACTAGTTTCTTTTGGAAAATACAAGACATTAACTTATGGTCTAAAAGATGGAAAAGAACTTAAGAGGTGTGAGTTAGTGAAAAATGATATATGTGTAGCTGATTTTATGAATATTTTTCAAGAGAAACTTGTTTATGAGTACATACATCATTCACATAGAGCTTGGTGTTTGGATGAGCAATTCAAGATATGTAAGGACACTTTTCCCCGTTGTACTATTTTCTCCATTGTTGATTTTGCTAATAATTATACACTTAAACCTCATTATGAAGTGCAAGCATTGCATTACCATGATATACAAGTGATGATCTTTGTACATATAGCATTCTTGCATGCACATGATAGAACAGATGTAGATAGAAAGGTTTTAAGAGGGAATCACTTCTACATCAATGACGATCACAAACATTCTTCAGAGTTTGTGCAAGGTTGCTTCAAAGTTTTCTATGATAATTGAAGGGAAAGAGGTATTGATTACAACCAACACATAATATGGTCAGACAATTGCACCTCACATTTCAAGAATGTCAGGATGTTCTATTGGTTGAGTAGGATGCACATGACAAGTGGGGTTCAACATTTTTGGAATTTCACGAAGGTGAGGCATCAAAAAGGAGATCATGATGGTGCAAGTGCATGTGTAAAAAGAGCTCTTGCCAGAGAGGAATTGAAGTACGAAGGTGGTGCAGAGTTAATAAATGCACAAACAATTGTGCAATGGTGCAAATCTCTAATGGGAATAGGCAATTAATGTAAGTCTATGGTCAATAGGTTTTTTTGGTTGATAAATGAGTCTAACATTGAAAACTATCTAGATTGTTGTACACTTAAAGGATCAAGTGACATGCACTCATTTAGAAGTTCAAATGCAGCATCACAGGGTATTTATACTAGATTAATGGCATGTTTTTTCTTGTCTTGTATAAATTTTGCATGGGAGGAATGTGAATCAAAAGAGTGGGTTGATGAATGGTCTTATACACCTTTGCAACCGCTTGATACATATCAACTTCCTAGAGCACTGCAATTGAGCCAGTTTGAAGCATCAACAGATTTTGATCACATATATGACCTAGTTGAACTAGGTAATTTCTCAATTATTCTTCATTTTGAGCTGAACTATGTTGAACCTATTTGAACTCATTTTATTAGATGATTAAGTGTTTAGGGTGTTAATTTATCCCTTTATAAATTGTAGGTCACGTATATGCAGTTGTTGCAGATGAGAATAATGAGCAAGGGAATGATTACTTTTTGTGTCGTTGTATTGAGGGAAAAAACAAATTGACAACTACAGTCATTAATGGAGAGGTTATTGAGTACCTAATAGGATCCATTGTTGTGATAGGGACATGGCTTAGAAGGTACACTATAAATATATAATGTGTTCTTGTTTGACGACTTTGAGACCTCTTTATGTTTGAAGTCTTATCATTCTATTACACTTCATATGTTGAATTTTGTAATCATTTATGCTTCTATGAAATGCAGGTACCCTATCAAAAAATCCAAGAAGGGTTTGTTTGAGGACTATGAGACACATAGACATATTTTGCATTACTTGAACCTTCTTGTTGCAACAAATATTGAATTGATAAAGTATAATGGTAGACCTCGTAAGAAGAAATTATGGAAACTTCATGAATCTGAATACGAGGCAATACATGACACAATAAGGATTAGAGCTGATCTAGAAGGTTCTCTGAATTATTTTTGGGCCATCATGAAGAATCATTCTACAAATGGTAGAATTATTTTGACAATTTTGTATATAAATTTTGCGAAACAATCTAACTTCGCTTTTTTGTAAATATAAATGACTATGAAGTGGTCTACATGAATATTTGGAGACCACATTTTGTATATTGAAAGAAGATCAAATTGTATATAAAAGTGGCCATGGGTTGATTTGAATATACCGAGGGTCCACTTTTTGTATAGTTTACTATGTCTTTGTATGTATCTTTGTCATGTATTGTATTTATGTATGTATGTTCATTTTCATATTATATCTTTTCCATGTATTGTATGTATGTATGTATGTATGTACGTATCTCTCTCTATCTCTCTCTTTCTCTTCCAAAGTAACTACCTTGAGAACATTCTGTCGAACCAAAGTAATAGGCATAATCTACAATCAAAAGTATGGTGTTATATGTTATGTTTTGTGGACGTTTGAATTGTTTTACTTCTATTGCTACCCAATTTGGCTTAGTGCACCTTGGGAACACTTCGGTCTGACTTACACCAGAATGTTCTTGATGGTTTGCAAGAGAAAAAGGGTATCCCCTAGCTTTTACCCTACAAACTAGAGCTGATGGAGCTAATGGTTTGGTCCCACGATGAACGGTTTGAAAGATAGACCATTGAGAAACTTTCAAATGAGAAATAATACATCGTTTGCACCAACCGAGATCGGGTCTAAAAATGGAATCCAAGTAAAATATCCCAAAATTAATCCATGTGCTTTTAGGCCTTCCCAAGATGGTCCTTTTGCACTTCAGAGATCTCTGATATCTCTCATGAGGTCTGAGATATGGCTCTCTAAAAATTGATTTGGCTTAGTGCACCTTGGGAACACTTCTGTCTAACTTGTGCCAGAATATTTTTGATGGTTTGCAAGTGAAAAAGAGTCTCCCCTAGAATTTTCCCTACCAAATGAATCTGATAGTTTGGTCCCATGATGAATGGTTTGAAAGATGCACCATTGAGCAACTTTCAACTGACCAACAATGAAACTTTTTGCACCAACCGAGATCAGGTCAGAAAATGGAATCTAAGTGGAATCTCCTAGAACTGAGCCATGTTCCTGTAGGCCTTCCCAAGATAGTCCTTTTGCACTTTATAGATCTCTAATATCTCTCATGAGGTATAATATATGGCTCTCCAAAATTTTTTGCCCAATTTGGCTTAGTACACCTTGGGAACACTTCAGTCCGACTTAGGCCAGAATGTTTTTGATGGTTCGCAAGAGAAAAAAGGTCTCCCCTAGCATTTACCTGACCAACTGGACCTGATGGAGATGACGGTAATAAGATCCATAAGTTTTGGATCCAAGCTTGTTCATTTATGTTTGTAAGAGCATAAGTTGCTCCTAGGTGCAAATGTTGTCAAAATACTCTAAAATTGTAAAATTTGCTAATTTTGAGAAACTAGGGGATATGGTCTCCTCTAGGGTTCTAAGTGTCCTAACTAGGGTCCTAGGATGGGTCAAAGAGCATCAATTAGACCAAATTTGTCAAACAGCAAGAAATGCTCAAAAGTTTCTCAATGAAGAAATGGATGGTTGTAACCACCCATGCTCAGGTATTTGAGCATGGATAGAATATTTTGGAAGGTTAATGGAGTTTTAGTTACAGACCACACGTGTGAGCATTCTGTACAAATGATTCCCTAAGTTTTACTTGCATTTGCAGTGTTTTTGTAGCCTTGTATGGTTGTGTACAGATTGGATTGAATAATCTGACTCCATGGGAGTGTATATTTTTTTTTATCTTTCTTTTGCATATTCAATTTTGTTTTCAAGTTAAGGCATTGTAAAGTTACACTTAGATTTAGGTGACTATGTCTACAATTTCCATTTACAGAGTTGCAGGAACAAAAATGGCTTTAACCTAAGCATCCACTATTGAAAATGAATGAAACCTTGTGGAATGATAGGTTAGGCTATGTAAATAATGTTTCTTTTCCTTTTTGTTCTTGCAACTGAACTCCTAGTCTTGGAGTGATGCCCTAGGCTGACTGCTTGGAGTAGGTGAGCCAGGACAGGGTGGAGATTGAATTGAAATAGCACACCCATGATCTTTTATGGACATCTTAGTGGCATGTGTGGGAGCCCTAGAGTGTCTCCTTGAAGGATCAAAAGGTTTCAGGAGTTGTATGAAGGTTGAAGACCAATTGGATGCATATTTCAGTGGTTGGTCCAGAGCCCTAAAAGATAGCCTAGAAACTAGGGCCTAGAATAAATTAGGGTCATGGTTGTCTTCAAGATATATAACTTTAAATTCTATAAGGGCTAGGTGATAGCTTTCAGAATCATATAGTCTTCCATAGGGTTGTGTGGAAGAATTTGTAGAGTTTGGTCAAAAATAGTGAAAATAGACCTAATACAATTAGGCCTATCTTTGAGTAGCTATAATAAAGAGATGGTTATAGTGGATAGAAGTGTTTGAAACACCTATAATGGACATGTAAGGTCCTTTGAACATAGGATAGATCCTGAGAGGTGTTTGGGAAGATCCTAAGAAAGGGTTTAGGGTTCAAGAGGGAAATCTAGTGAGAAAACAAGGTAAATGGAGGACTAGTTGGAGTTGAATATGCATTGTTTCTTCATCATCTCAACTATACCTAGGAGGCAAGTTGAATTCAAGGTCTAGGAGGAAAATATTGGTGAAGAAGACATATGTGTTGGAAACCATTGGATCGTTTAAAGAAGTTGATTAGCAACTTGAAGAAGGGTAAACACTAGAACTCTAGACCCTCTACATCAGACTCCTATCCATGTCTGTTGTTGCTTGGGTTCCCTACACCAAAGACCCTTATAACTTCCCATGTGTACCCAAGGAACATTATATAGAGCATGAAAGATACACCTACAAACATAAATTCACTGAATTCATGGAGTGCATACATATAGAGCATGAAAGATATACCTAAATACAATGTAGCACATCAAGCATTAATTCACTTAAATCATAAAATTGCTTATGTCTTGGAGAAAACATGTAGCACATACATTATGAAGCATAGACATGAATTCACTTAAGTCATTCACGTAGGTCGTACACATGAATTTAAGTTATGAGTCATATACATGAATATACATGAAGTACACACACAAGTACATTAATTTATCAAAACACACATGCATATACGCAAGTCATGTGAAACAAGAATACACTTAAGGCATAAACATCCAACCAAAAAATTCAACAATAAAATTTGAAGTTTCATATATAACAAAATGAACAATAATAACGTACATATCAATACATTGCATACATGTCAAATCCATAATAGAGTTACAAAAAATGACATCAACTATGTCCAGGTTGATATATACAATGTAAAAATGTCATATACATACATACATATACATATATACATATATGTGTGTGTGTGTACACACACACACACACACACACATATACAAAATTTGGTCATTCAATGACCACAACTAGATCTATATAATGTCTCGATATGTCTATGACTGTGTTGGATCATCAAAATTGAGCTTCTTCATAGTAGCACTTGGGTCACTAAGTTTCTGCACAAGAACAACTAAAATGCTAAGCCATATATACTATCTCAAAATAATATCAAAATAAATAAATATTGGGCTGTAATTTTCTTACATTTGAATTATTGATTACCTCATCTCTTTCTCCTATGCTTGGGCTGAATGATAAATGAAATGGGCTCCGTCGTGGGTGAGAGGGACTCCTAGAAAAATGGAGAGGTAGAGGAAGGATAGGAAGTGGTGAAGGGTCCTATAGCAAGAAAAATAAATAATACAAAATATATGTTATAAACAAGAAATACTAAAAAATAAAAAATGCATGGACTAAAAAGAAAATGCATACCACAACATGAGTTGGAACTCCTATGCTGGAGGGAGCCAAAAACATTGATGAATCAATTTAGACCTTTTCCTTTATGGTAGAATGGAAAATATGTTATAGGACCAAGAAATACTAGATAATGCAAAAAAAATGTATACACTAGATAATACAAATTTGCATACTGAAGCCTCAACTGAGTCTCTTATGCTTGGGCTGAATGATAAACAAAATGGGCTCCGTCGTGGGTGAGAGGGACTCCTAGAAAAATGGCAAGGTAGAGGAAGGATGGGAAGTGGTGAAGGGTCCTATAATAGAAACAATAATACAAAATACATGTTATAAACAAGAAATACTAAAAAATTAAAAATGCATGGACTAAAAAGAAAATGCATACCGCAGCTAGATCTCCTATGCGAGGCAAGGGATCCCTAGGAAGTGAAGAAGGGTTCGCCTCATCTGAGGAAGCTATGACCAATTCCTGTATGAAAATTCATAGCAAATAAAATACTAATAGAGTAACATGATTTCTAAAATATTTCGAACAAACAAGAATGCAATTGAAAGTAAATATGAAAACATGTTACCTCCTCCCTCTCTTGAACATCAGTATTATCTAGGGCATTCATTATTTCAGTGAAACCCAATTGATTCTACATGTATACAATAAACAAGTCAAGTGGATTCATCAATATAGACTACATTGAAATTTTCATATTACATTTCAACAAATATACTTAAATTGGACTTAATTACCTTTTTTTGTTTCAAAGTCCCCGATGATTTCTTCCTCTTTCCTAATGACCTTGATCTTGGTGGGGTAGGCTAACAAAAACAAAATTAACATAAGAGAAATAATATGATACTGCATGGGTTCAATTAAAACTATAAACAAGAGGTGTGCAAAATATGATACCACATAGCTCTGTAAGCCAAAGTCAATGGCAGAAAGGGTGACATCCTCAATCTCAGAAATCTGAGCCCTTGATAAGCCCTATAAAACACCAAATAAATATATAAGCAATAGTTTATAATGAATATTATGATTCACTTGAATTACACAAATGATTATGCTCCACAACTCTATTATATCATGATTTTATAAACAAATTTTATGAACCATTATTACAATATAAAAAAAATTCTCTTCTTCCGCACACAAGACTATTCTTTAACAAATTTGTAGTCACAATTAGAGAAGGACGGTCCAGATTGTATTCATGGGGATAATTGGTTAGGACCACTTTTGTAGCATGTAATAGGACTGTTGTAGCCTGGAAGTGAGTATGTTTTAGTGTGTTTACCCTTAGCATGGGTGGATTTAGAGTTCTTTTAGGTTGAGAGTATGGTGCAGGAGCACCTCCTAGCACATGGAGTCTCATGAAGATTGCACACCCTTGATGTTCTCAGTGCCCTCTAGGCCCAAATGGACCCAAGACATCTTGTAGTTAAAGGCTTTACAATTAGTCTATCATTGAGATCCAATTGTGAGACATAGTTCCAAGTTTGGGCACTTATAAGCCACTTGGTACACTATGGTCATGGGATATGTAATATGGTCATGGGTTGTAACTCTACGTAAAAATAACTTGGCTAGATTACCCCATGTCTTAGCCTTCGAATGCAACTAGTTTGGTGAAGAGATCTTACCTATAACTCCAATTATCATGATTTTTGTCTCTGTAACTCTGATTTTTGTTCATTTCCAAGAGTTTCACATTGTTTTTCAAGTTTGAAGCATTTCTACCATCAGAATTGGATAATATATGGTGGAAATCTTCTTTGTACTATGTTTGCAAATATTATGCAAGTTTTTTTTGTGTTGATGCAGGGAGATGACCATATTGTCGAGCCCTAGGTGTATATCTCAATGTATGCACCAAATCTAAATATACACAGTAGTGTATAACTTCTAGAGAACTGAGAACCAAAGGCCCTAATTGTGGATTTGATGTTATTTTGTGAATGCCTAAGTGTTCCAATTGGTTTTAGAAGGAAAAACTTCCATTTTATAGCACTTGCATCAAAGTAGGTGGTATGGGAAGCGATCAAAATATTTGGGGTGCTTATGAACCTAGGGTGTATATGGGTTCTTGTCTATGGTGAAGATATAGACTAGTATATGGGGACTTTCATAGTATGATAGTGAAATGCCAGAGAGTAAAGTTTACTGAAGTAGCAAGTGAATGTGCTTTGAACGATATGATAAGGACCTTGTGATAAGTTGAGGGGTTCTTGGGGTGTCTTATAAGTTATATGTTGGGAGTCTTTAGAAGGCCATGGAGGTGTATTGAAGGATTAAGGATATTCACATTTAGTCAACAATCAGAGATTGTATTCATGATTTTGAACAAGAAACAAGAGTAAAAGAATGATGGTTGGATGTTCCAAATGATGTTCAAGGTTGATTCAGAAGCCAATAAGTGATTATTTGGGGTATGAGTCTATGTACGAGTTCAGCAGTGGTTGAATTGAGTTCAAGGATGGAGGGTGGGAGTTCAAATCAATTTGAGTCATGATGGCTGGACAAGGAAGTGAATTCCTTGAGTTGAATTACATTAGAAAAAATTCTTTGACCATAAAGCAATAGTAAACAAACATACACTAAGTTACCACCATACAAATTATTAAGATATGATATTTTGAAAACAAGGTACTATTCTATTTTATGAATATTTATAAAACATTACCTCAGGTGTTTGAGCTACCTATCTATGTCTACTAGAATGAGCACTCCTTGGTGTGCTTTTACCACTAGCTGCACCCTACAATGAATATTATTCATGTATCAATTTAGATTATTCTATACATAAAAATTTATTTAGTTTTAATAGATTTAGGTATTTAATTAAAATAACCTGTCAAAACATAAATTTAAACAAACATGTGTCGGCTCTGTACCATACACCATTGACAAAAGATCTTCTATGAGGGTCATATCCTTAGTAGTGGATGCCTGATATCTTCTCCTACAATGTATACATGAATGGGATGTTGAACCATCCACACTCGCTGACTATCTAACCTATCACATATACCATTACAACTAATGCAGATATGCTCAATGAGTTGGGCTGACCCTAAAAGTGTATCTGATGATAGTGGAGCTCGCACGGGATGAGATGATCCCAATGGTGCATCTGATGACGATGGAGCTGGCACGGGATGGTATGATCCCAATGGTGCATCGAATGAAGATGGAGGTGGCAGAGGCACTGATCCATCCTCTCCAACTAACTAAGTGCCATGCTAGATAATGACATCAGTCAATGATGTTGCTGTGTGAAGAGTCTGTATATCCATAGACTCCTTCACCACTACTGGGACCACAACATGAATGAGGGGTTTTATCATAGTATTCCTTCTCTCTTATGGTCAGGTAATCCTATGTTCCCCAGTTCTATCCTATGCAAAGCCTCTCCCTCTACCCTGGAACTCATGAAAGTCAAAGTAATTTGGCTTCTTGCCAAGGATAAACTCACAGTATAGCTTCCTCAAAAAATATAAAGGCACCTCATTATTATTACAAGGTGGTTGGTCAAATGCCATGTACCACCTATCCCAAAAATCTTATTTCATCCCCCTATGAGCACACCAATGTATAGGAAACCATTTTGTATTAACTTCTAGGGAATTGCTAGAATTAGGATCGGTAAAAAGGGCACATATTTCATGTTTTTATATGCATTTTATTTTCACATCCTCATATGATAAACCATCAAAATAATATGTATGACACCTATCCCTCCATGAACCCTATTTTGTCACCTCTTGAGACACCTAATTTTCACTATTGGACATTTTTCTAATGTAGTGGCTAGGGTAGAGTGATGTTGAAGACCGAAAGCCTTCAACCTATTGACTAATATATTAATTTGTTGAAAATTTTGGTTAACGCGTTGCACAAGGTCCTCTTGTGTTGCATTTACATGATATAATGGCACATATGGAAGGTCTATGGGTAGTATTGGTTGTGGACAAGGAGAATTTTGAGGAGGGTTTATGGGTGGCAAGGCTGGTGGACGAGGAGAATTTTGAGGAGGGTTTACGGGTGGCGATGGTGGTAGGTGAGGAGAATTTTGAGGAGGGTTTATAGGTGGCAATGGTGGTGGACAAGGAGGGTTTACGGGGGTGGTCTTTCATTTATTTTCCTCTTCTTGGGTTGTTTGATAAATCTTTTATGAAATTAATAAAAGAAAACAAAAAATCAATATCATAACCTAATTTGATAAAAAAAATGCAAAAAAAATAACAAAACAACAAAAGCAATAATACATACCTTTCTTACGGGGCGCCATTGCTTGAAAATGTGAAAATTATTGAAGATATCTTGTTTTCCTCAAAGCTAAATCGAGTTCTTAGGTGGTTTTTCCCTCCTCCACTATGCTGCTCTGCGGGTTAGGTGTTAGAAATGGCCTAAGCCACGGACTTTGAAAAATATTATGTTTCTAATAACCTGATTGGGTTATTAGAGACATCTTAGAACCCGATCACGTTATTAGAAAGTATAATATATCTAATAAACCAATCGGGTCATTAGAAACATCCTAGAACCTGATCAGGTTTTGAGAAAGGTAAATGTTTTTAATAATATTGTCTAGGCTTGGTTACCAAGCCTAGTACAATTTCAAAATTTCAATAACCTGATCAGGTTATATGAAATATGAATTTTTTTAAATCACGTGTCCCCTTTTTTGGTCCACAACTTGGTGCACATACCCACCAATCTGATAGAGATGGGTCTTCTAACTCTAGAGTCAACTTCACTCTATTCAAGGGTCTCTTTCCTTGGCCTCCTAGAGATCTCACAACCCTAACCTTAAAGGTGAGTGTAACGCCCCGCCAGGGAACCCAAGAGAGATTAACCTAGAACATGTCACTATGTGTGCTGAATAATTTTTTTTTTAGAAAATGCAATTTTCCAATCCGCTTGCACTGCAGTAAATTTAATTAATTTTTTTTTTATTTATTTATTATTTTTTCCATACAAATTTTACAATTCATTTTCCCAAAAAGCTATGGGTGTTTTTTTTTTGTTTTATTGTAAATTTCTGAAAACGGAAGAAAATTAGTAAAAGGCATTTTTATCTTTTTCTTTCCTCCTTTTATCTCATTGGGTGATTTTATTCACCAGTCTGTATAATTATAGAGAGTACACTTTTTTCCAATGATTTAATTTTTCCAATGCAAATACATAAGGCTGAATATTTATTTTTTCCTCTATAATCAGAACTATAGGCAGAATAATTTTTCAATTTGTAGGAGATTTATGAGAGATATAAATACAAAATTTTGACAGCATGTCTGAACCATAATAGGGAATATATATAATTATGAAAACCATAGATCCAAGCTCCTCCAAAACTCTGAAAACCAATGAACATCAATTAATTATAAATTTGATTTCTTCTATAGTACAAACTATATCAAGGGTTTAATTTTTCATTTTATAGGAGAACTAGAGGGAATTTCTTTCCAAAATTTTGACAGCATAACCCTACGATGCTAAGATTATAGAAAATGATAGAAATAGAGATCTAGGGTTTCTAGGAACACCCAAAAATCTAAATACAACCCTAAGCCATCTAAAGACCAAATTTAAGAATAAGAATTTAAAACATCACAGAAAACCTCTGATCTACAAAATTGAATCCATACAAGGAAAATGAAACCTACCTTTAATCCAATGTAAGAAATGGAAGAATGTAGCTTGGAGGATGAATGTAGATCTGAAAACCCTCAAGCCCAATTCAACTACAGATCTGGCACAATGTAGATCCTAACATACACACACACAAGCAATAGAGAATCCTAAAACTTTGAAGCAACCAAGATCTAAAACAATCCACAGTTCTTCAAAAACCCCAAAATCACCTAGAGCTCTCCAATTCTCAAAAACCTGTTATGAGAGAATGAATGACCAATTCCCCCCTAAGGAGATTCAAATTCTCCAAAACATGCAAAGGTGAATGACAACTCCCAAGTCAATCCCTAGTTTAACTCAACTTGAAAATTGAAAGTAAATCCAATTTAATTAAATAAAATGTGCTTTATTGCCACAAC
>MU226588.1:486735-509263 GCA_018584345.1 Thuja plicata | reverse complement strand
AAAAGGTTAGCCTTCCTTGAGTTTAAACTCATAAAAAGAAGAAGGATAAGCATCCTTATGCCACTGTTATTTTTTATTACAGTCATAAGTATTTCCCTGTCAAGCTCTGTTTCAGAATTATTTCCAGCCATCTGAAGAGTGGTATCTTGTTGATATAATCAGAAATATAATGTCATAACAATGAAGACCCAATCCACCATTTGAGGTTTACTTGAAACATAGTGAACTATATAGGTAATACCTGCCTGAGTATGTGGAGCTCAAAAATGAAGAAGGATATTATCCAATCCTTAGCAATTAGCCTTTCTCTTGTCATAAAGGAGTTTTCATTCAAGTATAATCAGTATACTATCATTCTAAGGTTGAGGTACAAGAAAAAGTGCTAACAGTTCCCCATTCTAATTTCAGATTTTATAGATTTATCAATGAAAGAAAAAAAGACTTTCATTACCACTCATGTGCTTACTACAACCGTTGTCCAAATACCAGACTTTGGGGCTGCCTTCTTCACCAATATTGCACATGATGAAGGTTGTGGGATTATTTCCATCACCCACTTTAACATTAGCCACATTAGCACTTTGCTTTGACTGATCACCTTGCTTTTTCCAGCATTCACTTGCATAATGCCCAAATTTATGGCAATAATAGCACTGAACATTGCTCTTGTTCCAGTTACTATTCTTCTTCCCTCCTCTAGAATTATTCTGAGAGCGGCTAGCTCCCTCATTTGTGGCTGCTCACTCTGAGATTTCTCCTCAAGTATTTGTTTTTCTAGAGTTACCACAACCTCTACCTCTTGATCCTCTTCTAGATTTGTTTCTTCCTCTTCCCCTACCTCTTGCATTGGTTTGAGCTCTGAAAGCTTGCTCTTGAGAAGAATTTTCTGATCTATTAATTCGATGTGCGTAAGTGTGGAAAGAACCCATTAACTCATCAACAGTAAATGTTGAGAGATCCTTAGCCTCTTCAATGGCAATAAATAGAGTATGAAAATTTGAGGGAAGAATTCTCAAAATTTTCTCTACTATTATTTTCTCCTCCATGGTTTCTCCATTGGTTCTCAACTAGTTTATCAAACCAGAGAGTCTTGAGCTGAAATATGAAATGGACTCATTGTCCTTCATGAGAAAAGTCTCAAATTCTCTTTGAAGCATTTGGACCTTCACCACATGAAATTTTACAGTCCCTTTAAAAATTGTATGGATAATATTCCAAGCTTCTTTAAAATAATCAGCTACTACTATTCTGGGAAAGATTGCCTCTGTCACGGTAGTTTCAATCAAGCTCAAAGCTTTTGTATCTTTTCTCCTTGACTCCTTCAACCAAATCTTCTGGCTGTTTGTGAGGGAAGAAAATAGAGTTGGGTCAGTCACATCCACGAAGCCATTAACCACAAGCTCCCACAAATCATTTTCAACCATTACGGTCTTCATCTTCTTTTCCCAAACATCATATTTTTTTCCATTAAAGGATGGTGGCTACAAGCTCTTTCCTTCATCTCTAGCCATGTCTCCCGTGCAAGATAAACAATTACCCAAAAAAAAAATGCTCAAACTCACAAGGATTGAGGGAAAATCAGCTCTGATACCATGTAAATAATATAGAATCACTCTATATTCTGGAAACTCACACAGACATGATCTATTTCAGAAAAGAACCAATTCAAGAAACCCCAAAATAGGCAGAGCATAAACATAGAACAAATATGGAGATATGCAAACTTCTTCCTGCTTTTGTTTTTGATAGATGTAAATACAGGTTTTAAATGGGCCCCAAAACCATTTACAAAAGATTCTCAAAAAGGATAAGCATTAACAACCCAGACAAACAATGAAAGCCTGCATCGAGACAAAAGGTAGGACCCCAACCAAAAAGATAAGAAACCAAAACACAAAAAATAGAGCTGGAAACAAAAAATAGAACAACGATAAGCAAACTACCAGCAACTGACTAGGAGCTACATTTTGTTCATCTTGGCCTTCTCAGCCTGTTTCTGCATATCCTTCTTGGCCTCTTTCTGCATATCCTCCATCTTTTGGATAACATCTTTGACACTTTTCAGATCCTTAGGGGTTTCAGGCAGTATACGTTTAAGGCTTCTTATAATTCTAGTTCCTGGTCTAGAGCTCTCAGCATCATTAGCCAAAGTGATAGTAGTATTTTCCATCATTTTTCTCTCCAAGTAATTATAAATGGCCTTCAGATTCATACCTGAGACTTTAAGTCCCTCATTACTATACTTCAAAACTTCACTAATAATGTCCCCATTATAACTAATCTTTTTTTTTCATGTCTTTCAGCCTCTCCTCTAGAATGACTTTGATCTTAGCTATCAGACTTTTATCTGAGTTATTGCTATTTACCTGCATCAAAAAATTCATTTCAAATTAACTAGAAATAACTTCTACAATCAAAATAAACTTGCACCAATTTGGGGCTGCATACAATCTTCAAAGAGCTTCTCAAAACTCTTACAAGATTATCTGAAGCAATCACTACTTAACAGAATAATTGATTACAACTGTTGTTGCAAAACAATTCTCTGATAAAACAGAGCACAAACTAAGAACTTGTTGCTGCATACAAAATAAACTTCTTACAAGTCTATTGAAGAATAAAGACATTCTTCTCTTTATAAAGTAATTGTTGTACAAAGATAGAATAAGATTTGAACTTATCTTTCAAAGTCCACATAAAATCAGATTTAAAGTTATCTCTAAAAGTCTTCAAAAGATCTGATTTACACTTATCAGCAATGAACATGGGAGAATTAAAAGTCAACAAAAGAGACTCAAGGAAATCAGATTTTATTCTCTGAAAACCCAACAGCCCTTCCAAAATCCTCGATCTTGGCATAAAATGTAAAAGTAGCCTTGTAATGAAAATGCCAGTTCCAGATCTCCACAAACTAATTTTAGATTGAAAGAGAGATCGATTCTATCCTCTGCCAAGGCCAAGTGCTTATCTTCCAACACGCCCTTCCTAGGCATAGTTTTCTCAATCAGTGATACCTTTCTTTTATCATACTAAAATTGATCCAGCGGATATTTAAAAGATTTGATGGATTAGACCCAGTGACCAATACACTAAACGTGGTAGTCCTTGTAAGCAGAGATCTTTACTCATCGTTACATTCCCACCCTCATTCTATTTAAAGACTTTGGACACAAGGAAAATAGCGCTAAGCATATCTCATTAAAAAAAACATATCTTGACTTTAGTTAATGTGGACAAAGCAATGAACGCTGGTCAAACCAATGAATCTACCATTGAAAGAAATATGATAGACTTGATCTCTACGGAAAGCAATGAAATCGCACTACCAGACAACATGAACATTTTAAACAATATCATACCGCACCAAGACAAAGCATTGGCCACAAACTAGAAGTAACACGTAGACCAAAAGAATATGTGTGAATCTACAACTACAAGGATCTACAAACAATTAAGTTGTGAATTTTTTCCATAAAGGATACGCAGGCCTCAAAACTCTCAAGGAAAGCTAGTGGAAAAGGCCAAAGAAAAGAAAAACTATCTAGAAAATAAACAACATCCAGATTTGGGTCATCTCTCCACTGTTAAACACTCCCAGTCCAACTGAATTAGATAGCCAACTGCCAAGGATATCCAATGCAGGACCCAATCATATATAACCATCCACATATATTACACCAGCCAAATAAAGTCATTTTTTGATAAAAATCTTGCAAAGAAAAAGTTCACAGCCCAAGTAATAAATTTGGCCACCAATTAATTTTTTTTAAAAAAATATTAAGATAGTATATAAAACTAGAGTAAAAGATCATTACAACATAAGTGTTATCGGCAATATCTGTCAAAGAGACTAACCTCTTTTCTTTACAAAATTACAACCAAAAAAATACTCCTATACATAGTTACATTTAGTTGAGTGCCATTAAAAAAAAGGAGAAAATTATTTCATAACTAGTCCCACTGCCCTATGATATTATTGCTGCATTAGGCCTTGTCACATTCAAAGGCCCCAATGGGTGGATCCACAGCAACTGGGATGTTTTCTGCCTCCTCCCAATTCCTTTCTTTGTCTTATCGGTTCTTACTGATCAACAAGTTCTCTTTTTCAATATCAATACCTTTTTCTTTGACAAACATATTCAAACTATCTAGTTCTTCCTTGTTCAAATCATTTGTGTAGTTATTAAAGTAACTAGCATATAATATGTCTTTTTTTGTATATTATTGTGGTCCCTTCATGTACCAGTATCATGAATCTATCTTTGGGGATATGTAGAATTGTAGATACCTGAGACATAATATAAAAATGGGTGAGTTTACAATTAAACTCATTAATCACTCTCTTCTTATATTTGAAACCATCTTAATTTCTCCTCTTCCATAGAAACCATAAGAACTCAGCAGTGAGAGAAAACCAAAATAAATTAAGAGAAAGACCAAAAGGTATAGCAAAACTAGATAAGACTTCTTGCCAAGACAGCCCAGGTCTAGTACTATTCCATAGAATATGGGAACCAAGAAATAAATAACAAACTCTAGAAGTAAATTTGCACTCAAAAAAAGATGTTCAAAGGATTCATAACAACCACAAACAGATCAGATCACTAGTTCAATAGCAATAGAGGTTAAACAAAAACCCACAACAAGTTTTCTTTAGGATCAAAGTCCATTTAAAGAAAATAATTTTAGGTTCCACATGGGAGCACCAAAACATATCAAACACATGGTGTCATCTTGAGACCGACCAATTAAAGGCCCAATTAAGATTAATATTCTAAAAAATGGAAGTGTTTTCTTTCATTAAGTTATAAATAGATTTGGTCGAAGCACTAAATAATAAACCAACATCTGTCCACTTCATTTGCTTAAGAGCCTGGTTGGAGTCTACTATTTTACCAGGATAGGAAAGACCAAAAACTTTATGAATCATAAAATAAGTCTTCTTCTGATACTATGGAATCCCATACTTGCATCTAATTTCCTCCCAGTTACTCAATCGGTTGTCAACTAGAACATCATTAATGAGAGTAATACCTTTACTATTCTAGGCCCTAGCTAAGCATCCTTGGATGAGTGCAAGTGGTTTGTTATTCACATAAATTCCCCACCAAATAGATCTGTCAAAAATAGAGAAAGTAGGAGAGCTTCCAATAGCATTTTTAAAGAAAATAAAACCTCTCACCTTAGCCCATGCCTTTCATATGGAAGGAAAAACCTTTGAACCAAAACATTTTATATCAAACTGATTAAAGACAATATAAACAAGGGGCACATTATTCCATTTCTTACCCTTTTTAATGATAGATTTTTGGATGTTATTTCTAACAAGAACTTTCTAGGGTTCATCACCATATAGGCTATTCAAAATCCATTTAGCAGCAAGGGCTGACCCATGAACTTGTAAATCTTTCAGACCCAATCACCCAAACTTTCTCGGGGTACATCACCATTCCCATTTAACACAATGACTTTTCTTTTTCCCCATGCCATCTGACCATAGAAAGTATTTTAATATTTTATCAAGTTATTTTATTCTGATATTTAGCAAATAGCCATGAGGAAGCATAGTAGATAGCATGGTATGCCAACACTTTCCAAACTATTTGTGCTCTACCAGAAAGAGATAGCATGTGGGTTTGCCACTTCAAATGTTTCCTCTCAATTTTGGAATATATCCACTGCCACATATCTTTAATAGTTGGTTCGACTACAAAAGGAATACCAGGGTATCTGAAAAATGGCATTAGGTTCATTCCACAACCACCCTCTCTATGTTAGCTAGTATGGAGCATGCTCCTTCCATCCTAGTACTGTTGATTTATGTGGAGAAACTTTGGCTCCTGCTACCAGACAAAAAAAATTCAATCTATTCATAGTATTATCAAAATTATCTAGGGAGTGTTCAAGGAAAAAGGTTGTATCATCTACAAATTGAGCATTTATCAACTCATCCCCATTGGTTAAGGTAATACCTCATATAGGAGGACCAAGCTCTGTGGCTTTAAGTATATATAACAATGCATCAACAACAATGACAAAAAGAGATGGGGTGATGGGACACCCTTGTCTAATAGATCTTTGTAGCATAATGGGTTCAAATATTTCTCCATTCACTTCTATAACAGTAGAGCAATATTGGATTAAAACTAAGATCCATCTGCAGTCGTAGTGGGGAATCTGAAATCTTGAAGCATGCTAATAAAAAACTCCATTCCACTCTATCATATGCTTTCTCAAAGTCTAGACGCACCATAGCAACATTTTGGTCATCATTCTGAGCCCAATTCGTGGCCTCCCAACTGATAATAATATTTTTAAGGATAAATATTCCTTTAATGAACCTTGTATGGATAACCGAAATGATTTTTCCCATGAAATTTGTAATTCTTCTTGCAAGGACTTCGGAAATTATTTTATAAGACAGATTTAAAAGTGTGATAGGTCTCCAATTTTTTACTCGAGCTCTATCTCCACTCTTAGGAAGCCATTTTATAATACCTTTATTGATCTTCTAACCCAGTGTACCTCTATCAAAAGCCTCATTATATACCTCTAGAAGTTCTTGGCCAATATACTCTTTGTTTTCTTTATAGAGTTTGATAGGAAATCCATCTAGGCTGAGAGATTTTCCATTAGCCATGGCTCCAATAGCCTCTTCAATTTCCTCTAGGCTAATGTTTTGTTCTAACATCTTATATTCTTCTCTGCTACTATTTTTTGGGATAAGCTTCATACAATCATCCAAGGCTTTCTGACTGTTAGAACTATATTCAAAAGTAAATAACTCTTTGTATAAACTGAAGAAAGTACCCAATATTTCTTTGTTGTCTCTGGATAGAGCTAAGCTAGTCTAGATTTCTTCAATGAGCTCCCTTTTTTGTTTAGCTCTGATGACGTTGAATAAATATTTAGTACCTCTATCTCCTTGTTTAAACCAATTCATCCTAGCTCTCACTTTTTGACCCTGAATATCATAATTTTGATGCCTTCTCCATTCATTTTTTATGTTGACCAGCTCTTTCTCTAACTATACATTTTTTCCCTTGAAGTATTTCCTCAATCTCATTAATTTTCCTCTGACATTTAATTCCATCTTTCCTTTTTTCCATAGCCAGTTGCTTATCGATAGTCTGAAACATCTTCCAAACTTCTACCAAGTGCACCCACTAATCTCCTGGAGAGGAGGATCCACTACTAAATTTGGATAAGAAAGTGACCATTCTGATGGCATCATAGGTGTCTTTGTCTTTAAGTAGGGAGACATTGAGTTTATACAAGTTACCTTTACATTTTTCATGATTAGTCTCCTAGAGGGCATCAATAGAAACCTCGCAGTATATAGGGGAGTGATCTGATATACTGGTCGGATAGAATCTGACATGAGGGTAAGTTTTAGAATCATAAGTAGCATCAAAAAAGGTAGAATCAAGATAAAATATATCCAATCTACAGTAAACCCTCTGTTTCTCAGTCTAGTTATTGCACCAAGTAAACCATATGCCTTTCCACCAATTAATAGTTATGTGCTGACATACAATGAAAGACAAAGAGCATTGGGGATACTAACAAAGCTTAAGTCTGGTCTAGAATCAGTACTCGAACTTGGCTATGGGCACACCATGATCATATATGATCGAATGACTAATCTTGTAGATACACTAAAATGTACTGAGTCCAAAGCAGATAGGTGGGATTTCCTAGCAATTTGAAGGTGCATATCTAAGCTAAAATCTATCTGATACGTGTTAGCCAATAGTATGGTTTGAAGAGAAACAAACTACAAGATGGATTAGCGACCACCAAAGAAAAGTATATACGACCAACAAATTGATCACAGATAAGAATGGCCTTCAAGATGAAGAATAGAAACAATTGAAGGCAACTGAATCAATGATCTGCTGATCATAAAACAAAGGAATATGAAAAATCCCAAATTGCCTTAGAGAAATAAGATCAAGGGCATCCATTATATAGAGAATTGAAAGAGAGGTTACATTATGGTGTTCAACCATATTCATCAATATTACAACCATAATATTAAAGATCTACAACTATCAACTACAAACATAAATATAAACAACCATATATTTAATATGAGACTGCATAGTCAAGAAAGGAAGAGAGGCTCCCCCAAAGTAAATAAAAGTTTCCCAATGGGAATTAATTTTTTCATTCTCCACCATAATGACCATTGGGAATAACATGAAGTAAATCTCTGAGCTTTTGGAACCTTTCACAAGCTAGAGCCTTTGTGAAGATATCTGCAATTTGATCTTCTATACTACAGTACACAATTTCAATCAAGCCTCGTTGAACCAATTCCCTAATATAGTGATGTTGTATCTCAATATGTTTGGTTCTACTATAAAATACTGGATTTTTTGTCATTTGAATAGAACTCTTGTTGTCACAGTACAACAAGGTAGGTTCATTTTGAATTTGGTGTAAGTCTTCTAGTAGTCTTCTCAACCATACAGTTTGACAAGCTGCTGATGTTGTAGCTTTATATTCTACCTCTACTATAGAAAGTGGTACTATTGGTTGTTTCTTGGACTTCCAAGAGAATACTGCAGAACCAAGGCTAAAAGTGTAACCATAAGTAGACTTCCTATCATCTGTAGAACCTTCCCAATCTGAATCTGTATAGTCAACCAATCTGCTATCCTCTGAATGCTAAAATTTAAGACCATAACTCAGTGTCCCTCTAACATATCTAAGAATCCTATTAGATACACTCCAATGTGTTTCCTTAGGTTTTGACATGAACCTAGAGACCAAACTAACTGCAAATGTGATATCTGGACTAGCACTATTTAAGAATATAGAGCTTCCAATCAGTTGTCTATATAGAGTGGGGTTCACTAGATCTGACACATCTAAAGTAGACAATTTAAGTCCAACTTCAATAGGTGTTGCAACTGGTTTTCAAATCTACGTCTGAAATTTTTGTAGGATATCTAAAGCATATTTTTTCTGAGACATAAATATTTCATCTTTATTTTTCCATACTTCTATACCAAGAAAGTAGTGCATTTGTCCCAAATCTGTCATTTCAAACTCAGTAATCATGGCTGCTCTAAACTCTACAAATAAAGATGGATTATTCCATGTGTAGATAAGGTCATCAACATAGAGAACTAAGATAAAAATATCCTTAACTGGGTTTCTAATATAGAGATTTGGATCTGACTGACTTCTGAAAAACCTTTGTGCTATAGGTAGGAGTCTATCCTTGAATACCATGGTCTTGGTGCTTGTTTGAGACTATTCAAGGCCTTCTTTAATTTGAAAACATAATGTTCTTTAGAAGGTATTTCAAAACCTTTACGTTGTGAAACATACACTTCTTCATCAATATATCCATTCAAGAAAGCACTCTTCACATCCATTTGATAAACTATCCAACTCTTCTGAGCTGCCAATGCCAAAACCAATTTGATAGTATACATTCGTGCTACAGGTGCAAATGTCTCAGTATAATCAATACCTTCTTGTTGAGTGTACCCTTTGGCTACCAATCTAGCCTTATGCTTATCAATTCTTCCATCGGATTTATACTTTGTTTTGTACACCCATCTTGTACCAAAAATTTCCTTACCAGGAGGTAATTGAACCAAATCCCACTCCTATCAATTGTTTCTATTTCATTGTTCATTGCTTCAACCCACTCTTCTTTTTCTTGAGCTTATTCAAATGTTTGTGGCTCATTATTTTCCATTATTTGAGACATTAGTGCAAAATTCACTTTTGTTTGCGACCTTGTTGTCATTTTTTCAAAATTTTAATCCAACATAAGAGTTGATGGATGATTATTTTCTGTTCTTCTTTGATATTTTTTATATTTTCTTTTTCCAGCACTAGATGATTCAGGTTCATCTTCTTCTTCCTCCTCTTCAATCTCATCAATTACTATCTCTTTTCCTTTTATTTCATTTTCTTTGCTATATTCTACTAGTTCATTGAACACCACATCTCTGCTTATCACAAGCTTTTTTGCAATTAGATCATACAATCTGTATGCTTTATTGTTAGTTCCATAACCAATAAAAATACATTTAAGGCCTTTATCATCTAGCTTATACCTTTTTTTCCTTTTGGTATGTGTGCATAAGAAACACATCCAAATACTTTGAAGTGATCAACACTTGGCTTTACCCCAAACCATGCTTGCTCCGGAGTCATTCCCTTAACCGCTTTTGTAGGACTTCTATTTAGAAGATACATTGTTGTGTATACTGCTTCTGACCAAAAAAATTTATCCAATTTTTTCTCTTTCAACATACTTCTTTCCATTTCAACTATTGTCCTATTTTTCCTTTCAGCAACTCCATTTTGTTGTGGAGTGTATGAAGTAGTGAACTCTCTCTTGATTCCATGATTTTTGTAAAAATAAATAAACTGATTTGACTTGTACTCACCTCCATTGTCTAACCTTATCACTTTGATATACTTACCACTTTGTTTTTCAACCAAATCCTTGAACTCTACAAATTTTCCAAATACTTCTGATTTTGAAATCAAACAATACACCCAAGTTTTTCTTGATTAATCATCAATGAAAGTTAGAAAATACTTGGATTTGTTCAAAGAAAGTGTTTCCATAGGACCAACAAATTTGAATGGATTATCTCAAGATGTTGTTTAGCTCTACTGGATTTTCCAATAGGAAATTGTGTCCTATGTTGTTTGCCAACAATACATTTTTCACATACCTCTTTTGTGTCTTCAATGGATGGTAGACCTTCAACCATTTTTAATCTTTTGAGTAAAATCAAACCATTAAAATTGAGGTGATCATATCTTTTATGCCAAATTTTACTTTCACTCATTTCAATAGACCTTAGTGCTTGGTTCCCATGAGTAAAATGAAGTATCCTATCACCTATCATTTTTTCTCTTGCAATAACTACATTCTTGCTTGATTTATCTCTTATTATGCACTCATTTTTATCAAAATTCACTTGATAATTTTGTTCTAACATTTTTCCAATAGACAAAAAAATCTTTTTGAGTGCTGGGACCAATAGTTTTTCATTGATATGCTTCACTTTACCATGTTCAGTTGTAACTGCAATAGTACTCTTACCTTTGCTTCCATGAGAATTATTATCTCCTAGTACTACTATACTTTGATTCTTTTGATCAAGTCAACAAATAGATGCTCATTAGATGTCATATGTGAAGAACATCCAGAGTCTATATACCACACATTATTTTCACTTGCACTTGTATTGAAGCAAGAAATAAATAAATTTTGTTTATCTTCAACAGTGCTATGAGCACTTCTCTTTTCTGTTTCACCTTGTTTACTCCAACATTCTGAAGCATAATGTCCAAAATTATTGCAATGAAAGCATTGGACATTCCTTCTACTATTGTCTCCCCCATTACTTCTACCTCTTCCTCTTCCAGCTCCTCTAAAGTTGCTACTTCTTCCTCTGGAATAGTTTCCTCTTCCTCTAGAATTTCTAGATTCACCTTTGTATTCATTCGTATTGTTATCATCATATTTACTATTACTCTTGAAGAATGTGTTTATTTTTCCTCTTATATTTTCTTTAGAGGAAAATTCTTTCTCTAAGCTTTCTTCATTACTTTTCATTCTTTCTTCAGCAGTTAACAAAATTCCACTTAATTCATCAATTTTCATGCTTGAGAGATCCGTAGATATCTCAATCGTAGAAACCACACCTTCAAATTTTAGAATCAATGTTCTCAAAATATTTTCAATGACATTCTTTTCATCTATATCTTCCCCTAGTACTTTCATCTGACTCACTAGACCTTCTACCTTTATTAGAAATTCATTGACAGATTCACTAGTAGTCATTTTTACATTTTCAAAGTTTTTCCTCATTGTTTGCAATTTAGCATTTTGTGCACCTTTATATGCATTAATTAATATTTTCCATGCTTGTTTGGAATGAATAGCATCACTTATCCTAGGAAAGATAGCTTGAGTGATTGCACCCTGAATCAAGACCTTCATTATCTTTCTTTATATTTGCTTTGTATTCCCTTTTTTGTTGGTCATTTAATGCATTTACATCTGTTATCTCAACATATCCATTTTGAACAATTTCTCACAAATCCTTAGATTTGAGGAGAGTTTGCATTATAGTACACCAATATGTAAAATTGTCTCCTTCAAAGATGAGAATCAACACATTAGACATTACATTGCCTGCCATATTTATCATAAGAAAATGCACAATGACACAAGTGCTCAACACAAAATTCAGGAAAGATCTCTGCAAATGAATACTCTGCCCATCCCTTCAAATGGGACCCACACAAAAACAAATCTCTTTTTATTATTATTTTATTTGTGAAGTAAGTGTCGGTTACCACTGATAATGCACTTAATTACAAAAATATTATTTTCCAACTTACAAAAAGCTTTATAACTCACAAAAAAATTCAATATATCGTTTCCTTCTTAATTAAAACTCATGTTTCCACAAAAGAGTTTTAAAGATTTTTGAAAGAATAAAATATAACTGAAGTTTTAATAAAAGCTAAAAGAAAAATATATCAATGTAAAAAGACAAGTTTGCTTTAAAAAACTTTCAAAAATCTTCTCTAACTTCTGGCTAGAAAGAAAGGGAAAAAAATTGCAATAACCTCCCTTCAGGTTGCAAATGCCTCCATACGAAAACCTCCTTTCAAACTCAAGCTTGCAGCAAAAAAACTAGTTGCAATCAAATATTCTGATATTTGATCTTTAAAATCTCTTAAGTGGCTGATTTCCAAGCTTCTCTCCAATCTTCAACTTGCTATCTTTAACTTGCTCTTTGATCTCTTCTAGATCACCTGCAATGAAAGACAAATTTCTCAACTTGGCTCTGATACCAAATAAAGGCAACTGAATCAATGATCTGCTGATCATAAAACAAAGAAATATGCAAAAGCCCAAATTTCCTTAAAGAAATAAGAGCAAGGGCATCCATTATATAGAGAATTGAAAGAGAGGTTACATTATGGTGTTCAACCATATTCACCAATATTACAACCATAATATTAAAGATCTACAACTATCAACTACAAGCATAAATATACACAACCATATATTTTATATGAGACTGCATAGTCAAGAAAGGAAGAGAGGCTGCCCCAAAGTCAATAAAAGTTGGCCAATGGGCATTAATGTTGTCAACAATAAAATGGTGCGAGAAACATCTCTAAAAAAATGATTTTATTGCCAATAAGATATGCCAACAATATAACAACCTGCAAACAAAATGGTCATGGCCTTTTGGAAATGAATTTTTCCAGAATATGTGCGCTGACAGTACGAACAACAACGTATATGCAACGATCAATTTATCACATCCCCCTTATATGCTGGGGCAAGATAAAACAATAGGATGATGCACCAAGTGCAATGAAAACAAGAAATAGCCCAGAGGCTGAAACTTTAAAAAATAGACAATCCGAGAGGCTAGCCACTAAAGTAGAAAATGCATAGATCTCACTTGCACATACGACTAACAACCATAGAAAATGCATAGACCTCACTCAATTTGAATTGATCATTATTTCCATAGGTAAAGATATATCATTGAAATGAATGAGAGATGTTAATAGAGCATTGATCGCATTTGGTGTCTAACTCATAGGTCATTGTTTCTATAGGTAAAGATATATCATTGAAATGAATGAGAGATGTTAATAGAGCATTCATCGCATTTGGTGTCTAGCTCATAGATTGCAACACTGGTGTGTTTCAAAGAGGAGCTTGTAGTTCATGCCCCCAACATAAAGTTAGATAAAAATTGTTGAAGATAGCTACAACTAAGAAAAAAGTTGCTGATTGAAAATTAAAAGCTCTATGTGAAAACAAAAGCCTACAAAAGTCACTAAGGAATCGCTCAAGATTTCTGTAAGAAGTAGAAATCATGGCTTGCAAAGGACATTGAAGGTTTTCAAAGAGAAGTTCCCTCCTTAAAAGGATCTCAAGCTAACAACATATAAAAAAATAAAGTGATCGATAAGAATTTCGGTTATCCAATTTAATGAGATATTTTAATCTCATAGTCATTTTTTTCACATTCAAATGTAATAACCATTCAATTTAGATTGTCTATTCCTCTTCTAGAGATGATATGAATGAGGTGACTCTTCAGCTTCTTTGAAAAAGTATAAATAACATCAATTAGAATACAATAGACATAGTGATAGGTGTTGGGGATATGAAGCCCAACCGTTCCTGCTTTCCCTCCAAGAGACTGTCTCTTTCGCTCCTTCAGTGGCCTCTCAAGAGTCTCTTTGGAGCTCTTTATTATTTATCATTGTTGTAACTTGTAATGGTCTTCTAGATTATTAATATATTTCTCCTGCTCAGTGTGGACATGGGAAAATTTTCTGAACCACGATAAATCTTGTGTACTCTGTTTTTATTCTTGTTTTCGCATTTTATTTCTTCTCTTCAACTTTTACAATTGGTATCAGAGAAAGGTATTTCTGTTCAAAATTTGGGGTTGAAATTCTAGGATCATAGAGGAGCTCAAAGTGCAGAAGTTTACAGGAAATAATTTTGGCCCGTGGAAGGTGCAAATGGAGTCGCTATTAATTAAGCAAGATCTAGCGCTTACTTTAGAGGGGAAATGGAAGCAACCAGACACAATGTCTGATGAGGATTGGGAAATGATGGACAGGAAGGCAAGAGCGATAATTCTTATTTTGTTGTTTAAAAATGTGTTATTTAATGTTACAGAAGAAACAACAACAAAGGCATTTTGGGACAAGATGAAAACTACTTATGCAATGGCGTCTGCTGCAAACAAGGTTTTCATCATGAAAAAACTCTATAATCTCAAAATAAAGGATGGTGGTAACATGGAAAATCATCTCAATGAGTTTAATACTCTTCTCAGTCAAGAAAATTTGGTAGGCATGCCACCAAGAAATGAAAACAAAGCTATCTTATTGTTATGTTCTTTCCCAGCCAGCTGGGATGGAGTTGTAATAGCCATAAGCACATCCACTCCCAGAAAGAAAAATTTAGTTTTTGATGAAGTTGCAGCTACTCTTCTCAGCAAAGACATGAGAAGAAAGAGTGATGTTCCTTCATCTGGTGAAGCCTTAACGATAGTGAGCATCAACTATAGAGGAAGGAGCCATCAAAGAGGTAGAAACTCTAACAATAGAGGGAGATCTTTGTCTACTAAAGGAACAAATTCTAAAGAAAGCAAAGGGGATTGCTGGTTTTGTGGAAAACCAGGCCACTCAAAGAAAAATTGTCGTGCTTACAAAAAGGCATAAGATAAGGTGCGGGCTAGCCAAGAAAAAATTGCTTATGAGAAGGATGATTTTGGAATTTTAGTTCTCTCCACAAGTGATACTATTTCAGAATCATGGGTACTTGATTCCGGTGCATCCTTTCATGCTTCCTCACACACAGAGTTGTTCACAAATTACCAAGAAGGTAAATTCGGGAGAGTTTTCTTGGGTGACAATAATGCTTGTGACATTATTGGAAAGGGTGATATTTTATTTCCATTACATGGAACAAGACAATGTCTATTAAAGGATGTTCGACATGTTCCAAAATTTCAAAGAGAAATCTGATTTCTATTTCTCAACTTCATACTCAAGGCTGCCATACATGCTTCAATCCGAATACACGAAAGATAACAAAGGGGTCTTTGATAGTTGCAAAAGGAGATAAAGTTGGGAGTTTATATATCCTAGAAAGTAATGATGAAGTGGGAGCTGCTATGACAATGGTGGAAAGCAACTCAGAGCTTTGGTATCAAAGGCTTGGGCACATGAGTCGGAAAGGTCTCGATGTAATGCTGAAAAGAGATCAACTACCGGGCTGAAATCTATTGATATAGAATTCTGTAAACATTGTCTCTATGGAAAATAGAAGCAGGTCAGATTCTTGAAGACTGGTAGTGAGAAGAAGGGCGCACCCTTGGAGCTTGTTCACATGGATGTCTTTGGACCCACTGAGGTAACCTCCTTTGGCGGGGCTAATTATTTTGTTACCTTTCTAGATGATTGTACAAGAAAATTTTGGATTTATATGCTCTCTAGGAAATCAGACGTTTTCTCAAAATTTAAATTTTTTAAAGCTCTTGATGAAAATCAAAGTGGACACAAGATTAAGTGTCTAAAAGGTGATAATGGAGGAGAATTTTTCTCCTCTGAATTCAATTCCTTTTGTGCAGATAATGGTATCCGTCGAATCAAGGTTGTTTCATTTGCTCCACAAGAAAATGGAGCATCAAAAAGGTTGAACAGGACTATTCTTGAGAGAGCTTGGTGTATGCTCTCTAATGCCAGATTGAGTAAGGAATTCTGGGCTGAGGCATGTAATATATCGGTGTATCTCATAAATTGGTATCCATCATCACGAATGGAATTTGGCATTCCGGAGGAGGAATGGTTGGGAAAAAGAATTTCATATTCTCATATCCAGGTGTTTGGGTGTGAAGTTATTGTTCATGTGCCGAAAGAAAAAAGAACCAATCTGGATTTTAAATCACAAAGGGGTATCTTCATAGGCTATGGTGAAGATTAGTATGGATTTTTTATTTGGGATCCAATGGAGCAGAAAATCATCCGGAGTAGAGATGTTGTCTTCAATGAGAAGACAGTTCCAAGTCAACAACCACAATCAATATTGGAGGAAGACTATGCGCCCAAAATTATTTTTAAAAACAATGTCTTAAAAACACAAAATGGTGGTAGTCAGCAATTCATTTCAACTGCACATTTATCTTCACTAATCTCTGTAACATCTAATTCAAGTGATAGTGATTTCACCATCATCCAAGACAGAGATATCGGAAATAGTAGTAGTGAGAGGGGGCATAAATTCTCCGGTCTAAACAGAGGGAATGCACAAAAAATGTCTGGTTTGGACAGAGTGGATGTTCAAACATCCTCTGTTTCACACCACTCATCCATGCATTTGGAGGACGGGGTCTCTGTTCCAAACGAGCATGAAGATCACACACCAAACGTGGTGTTTCAAAGCACCACCAATTCTGCAGACCAAACTGCAGAGGCCGCGAGGGTCTCTACTCTCACCCCATGCACTGGTTAAGCAGCAGACACTGCAATGGGTTCTCCTCCCTCTGCCTGTGTGGATCGAGCAGAAGAAGCTACAAGGGATTTTTCCCCTCCCTCACGCACTGACCATGCTGCAGCTATGGGTGCTTCCAACAGGAAACAACTCGCGTTGGAAGATAGCCTAGCCAAGCTACATAGTGACAGCTCTACCCCACACAATCACCAGCAAAGATTCAATGACTCTGCAGACACCATGATAAAGAGGAAAGAGAAGGTCACGCCTCCACTGGAAATTAGGGGCTATGCTCAATTCAATTTCCCTACAGTAATAAATTCACATCACACTGTATAATTGGGGGAGAATGGCAGTGATATCCCACAATCGAATGCATTGCATGGGTATGAGGAAAATAGTAATCCTCAAAATTTAGAAATTGATCAGGGACTCAAAAGATCAACTTGGTAGAGAAGACTTCCAGCAAAGTTCTCTGATTATGAGTTACCGGTTGTAGAGGAGGAAAAACCATCTTTACTAGTGTCCGATCAATTGGAGCCTACAAATTATAAGGCTGCTTGCAGAGCTTTGGATTTGCAAAAATGGCAAGAGGCCATGAGGGAAGAAATGAATTTGTTGGCAACGATTTAGACTTGGGACTTGGTGACCTTGCCACCAAATAGACAAGCCCTCAAGAATAAATGGGTTTACAAATTAAAGGAGGAAGATGGCGGCAAGGTTCATTATCGGGCCAAATTAGTGGTCAAAGGGTATGGGCAGCAGTAGGGTATCAACTTCAATGAGATTTTTTCCCCGGTAGTCAAGATGACAACTATTAGAGTCGTTCTAGGCTTGGTTGCTGCATGGGATCTTGAGCTGGAGCAGTTGGATGTCAAGACTGCATTCCTACATGGTGATGTAGATGAAGAAATTTATATGATGCAGCCGGAAGGTTTTGTGAAAAAGGGGAAGGAGCGTGTCTATTACAGGTTGAAGAGAAGCTTGTATGGACTTAAGCAAGCCCCAAGGCAATGGTACAAGAAATTTGATCAGTTTATGATTGAGCACAAGTTCATACGTTCAGAGGCTGATCCTTGTGTTTATTATAAACAATTGCCCACCGGTGAATTTATAATTCTCTTACTTTATGTGGATGATATGTTAGTAGCCGAGACTAGCATGAAGATTGTTTGATAATTGAAGAAGCATTTGGCCAGCTGATTTGCGATGAAAGATTTGGGGGCAGCCAAGAGGATACATGGGATGATAATTTCACGGGATAGATCCAAGAGGAAAATTTGGTTATCTCAAAAGCAATACGTTGACAAGGTATTGGACATATTTGGCATGCTAGAAGCCAAACCAATTTGTGTTCCTTTAGCATCTCATTTCCATTTGACTGCTGAAATGTGTCCCACAACACAAGAGGATACAGAATTCATGGAGTCCCTTATACTTCAACAGTTGGAAGCATTATGTATGCTATGATTTCTACTCGTCCAGATATTGCTCATGTAGTAGGATTAGTAAGCTGGTTTATGAGTAATCCCAACAAGCCTCATTGGGAGGCAGTTAAATGGATTCTCTGGTATCTTAAAGGTACTTCTACTCTTTCTTTATGCTTTGGGATAGATAAGCCAGCATTGCAAGGATTCATAGATTCAAATTTTGGTGGAGATTTAGACAAGTGGAGATCCACCTCAGGTTATGCTTTCATATTTGTTGGGACAGCTATTAGTTGGGGTTCTAGATTGCAACATTCGGTTGCACAATCATCTGCTAAAGTCGAATGCATGGCTCTCTTTGAGGGGGAAAAAGAGATGATATGGTTGCAGATTTTGTATAAGGAATTGGGCTTGCAACAATCAGATTTTTTTTTTTTTGTGACAATAGTAGTGTTATATTCATGAGCAAGCATCATACATCTCAGCGACGCTCGAAGCACATTGACTTGCATTATCATTACATTCAGCATGTGGTTGAAGAAGAAAAACTTCAAGTTGTAAAGATCGGCACAAAAGTGAACCCAGCTGATGCTCTCACAAAGGCTATTACATGGGAGAAGTTCGAGTTTTGCTGACCTTCTCTCGGCATTTCCAGCTTGTGATAGCAAGGATTAGAGTAGGGGAATAGCTTGTTACAGCAGTAGTTGGTCTTCAAGTAGGAGATTGTTGGGGATATGAAGCCCAGCTGTCCCTGCTTTCCCTCCAAGAGACTCTATCTCTTCCGCTTCTTCAGTGGCTTCTCAAGAGTCTCTTTGGAGCTCTTTATTATTTATCATTGTTGTAACTTGTAATGGTCTTCTAGATTATTAATATATTTCTCCTGCTCAGTGTGGACGTAGGCAAATTTGTCGAACCACGATAACTCTTGCGTACTCTATTTTTATTCTTGTTTTCACATTTTATTTCTACTCTTCAACTTTTACAATAGGCATATATCTCTTAGGATGAGTTTGTCAATTTATGACATACATCTCATTTGTCGAGTTTTCCAATTTGTATCAGCTTTCATAAATGGAGTCCCACAAGCATACATCTCTCCCATGAAATTTCTCAACTTGTATGAACTTGGGCATTCATCTCTCCCAAGTGTTTGCCCAAATTGAATTTATTTAAGAGCATGCATCTCTCGTGAGTTTGCCCATATTGTATGCATTTTTCATACTTTGAATAAAAAGACGCTTTCATGTTATTTGTTATATCTTTCACAATACTTCCAGGACCTCGCTAGGTATTGTCTCTCAAATTGACAGAATAATTCAGATTAGTGATATCATAACCTGTTCGATCGTTACATGTACATCTCCAACCAAGTTTTCTCCTATTTGTATTGGTTTTTTCGGTAAGACAAGGACGTGTTCCCTCTGCTCTACCTACAACCATTTTCATCGCCTTATGCTACTCCCACCATAAATCACCTTCCTTCAGAGTTATACCCTCATCACACCATTCTGGACTACACCGCATCTTCTCCTTTTGTCTTTCTCTTTGTGGTTAACACATTCATTAGAGAGGATGAACTGGGATTTCCTATCATGGCTTTAACACAGACCATCACCCTCTTTTTATAGAGCACCGAAAGAATTTTTGAAAAAAACCATGTGTGTTATTTAAATTCAAGAGGGAACACAAAAGTCGCCTGCCCTCGATCTTTCACTTCTCCTTGTTGTCTCTTTGCAAACAATTTGAAAAATGTCAAGCAAGGTTCGAACACCCCCATCTCCATATTTCTCACTTTCTTTGATAGATCTAATACTCCTCCTCCTCCAACTCCCATAAATCTGCTTGAGAATTTCTCAAACAGCTCACACTATCTCTCTCCTTGCCCATGGTGGTGTCAAGTTTCATCTACGAGGTTATCGTCAAACCGCCTGCTATTGGCAACACGCAGGATCCAGTCAAAGGAACTATTAAATCAGTCGTGTTTCCTTTAGGGAGAGTAAACGAACAATATAGTATTAAAGGGTTTCCATCAAGGTTTATGTTTATTATTGATGACGTGTGGCTTATTTTACTCGATTTAGCCATGGATAAGCACATGGAGAGGAACGTGAGGATTTATTTTGCCATGACTGGATTTTCAACCATGGCAGTTGCGTAGATCATGAGCATGCTCTCCATTTGCATCGGAATTCCATGATATCTGTATTGATTAGTGTATTAGATGCTTGATTGAGGATGGAAAATTCAATGGTCTCAAATAAAATGAGACGTATGAGAGTAAAGACGCAACCGCTCATCACCACCGGGTTGTTCTTTGCCACCATTTTGGTCATGTGAAGAGTTTTGATGGCCCATTTTTCTCGAAGACTTCCATCTATTAAATTAATGAATTCAGTGTTAATAGCTCTTGCAGAAGTGCTGGTCATGATTGCTCCTCAATCCAATTGACTCAATGATGTCTTTCCACTAGAAGTCGAAGACCAAAACTGCAACAAAAGGAATAAGAGTTGATTCAACTTTTGTTTGATGAACTAATTTTGTACTTTGTTCACGTGATATAACTAGATGGTTTAGATCTGCAAGAATAAAGAATGGGATGGCAATAGAACTGCTTTATCCTCAATATGTGCCACACAATCTGAACCATTTAGAGCCATAGTGAGCCCTTGTGGATACAAGGATGAGATACATTTATTATTTGAACATCCATACAAATGTTACGCAGTATGAAAGGTGAATATTGCTCCGCCACTAGCCCAAGTTCTACACTTGTGGCTTCAACCTAGTGACCACCCTAGGTCCCAATCTTCTGAAGGATGGATTGGAAGTGGAGTTCACTAGTTACGTGAATTGAGTCGAGGAAATAGAAAACAGGATTATTTAAATCTATGCAGGTTCTCTCCATTGCTAGGTATGCTTAAAAGTGAAAGGAATCAAATTGCGAAGAATGAAACAGCAGATACAAACAGAATTGACGAACACACAACAAGGAGATTTATCCTGGTTCACCACAAAGTGGCTACGTCCAGACTGCAGAGTATTGTATTAATATAAAAGATCGAATTACAAATGAGAAGCTACAGCAAAAATAAAGACTCCAGCAATAATACAATGAAGAGTCTTCAAAATCGAAGAGTCACAATAAGAGACAAATGACTGTTGGCCTTCAACTCTCAACAAACTCCCACCTGAAGGACAACTAAATGCTGCAACTAAACACCCAATACCCTGCTAAAGTACTGATTTATCTTTTCTTTACAAGCCCAAGAGAACTCCTTGCACTTTCGAACTTCTCTTTGGCGACAACCTTTGTGAATATGTCTGCCGGATTGATCTTGGTATCAATTTTGAAAACTTTCAACTTTCCTTCTTCAACTGCATGACAAACAAAGTGAGCATGTGCATCAATGTGCTTAGAGCGACGCTGAGATGAATGATTATGAGCCATGAAGATAGCGCTACGGCTGTCAGAAAACAATTTATATTCATTTTGATGAACTTTCAAGTCACCGAGCAATCGCTGTAGCCAAATCATTTCCCTTGCCCCTTCGGAAAGAGCCAAGTATTCAGCCTCTGCTAAAGAAAGAGCAATACAATGCTGCAACCTTGAAGCCCAACTGATAGCAGCTCCAGCAAACATGAAGGTATATCCAGTGGTAGACCTTCATTTATCCATGTCTCCGGCAAGATCAGAATTAGTGTAACCTTGCAGCTGAACTTTATTTCCCCTAAAGCATAATGCATAATTTGAAGTTCCTTTTAGATACCGTAGTATCCACTTAATTGCTTCCCAATGAGTATTCCCAGGATTGCTCATAAATCTACTCACAACTCCCACCGCATGGGCAATGTCGGGGCGGGTAGAAACCATTGCATACATAATGCTTCCAACTGCAGATTTATAAGGAATTTTCTCCATGAATTCCTTTTCTTCTTGTATTTTTGGACACAATTCAGAACTTAAATGGAAGTGACCAGCAAGAGGAAGAGGAGTAACTTTTGCATCAGCCATGCCAAACCTCTCAACAACTTTATCAATGTATTGTTTTTGAGATAAGGTAATTTC
>MU226588.1:475559-486603 GCA_018584345.1 Thuja plicata | reverse complement strand
TTTGTGCCGGCTACTAACATGTCATCGACATAAAGAAGGAGAATTACGAACTCACCATTAGGAAGTGTCTTGAAGTAGACACATGGGTCTGATTCACATCTTGTGAAATTATTTTCAGCCATGAAGCAATTGAATTTTATGTACCATTGTCTTGGGGCTTATTTGAGGCCATACAAACTTCGATTTAGCTTGCAATAAAGATGTTCTTGTCCCTTTTTTACGAATCCTTGAGGCTGCTCCATGTATAGCTCTTCTTCTACATCACCATGTAGGAATGTGGTCTTCACATCAAGCTGCTCCAACTCAAGATCCCACATTGCCACTAATCCCAAGACAATCCAGATGGTTGTCATCTTGACAATCAATGAGAAGATCTCATTAAAATCTATTCCCTATTCTTGATCAAACCCCTTTACCATCAATCCGGCCTTGAAGCATTTTCTGCCTTCCTCTTCTTCTTTTATCCAGTATACCCACTTGTTCCTAAGGGGTCTTTGATTGGGTGGAAGAGAGACTAAGTCCCAAGTCTGATTCTTCAATAAAGAATCCATTTCCTCATGCATCGTTGTTTTCCATTTCTCATTATTGACATCTTTGAGAGCAGCTTTAAATGTTGATGGTTCTGAGAATTCTGAGACAAGAATTGAAGGCTTTGCTTCTTCAGCGAACAATAACTCATAATCAGAGTATTTAGCTGGTATTTTCTTTTGTTTGGTAGATCTTCTTAATTGGGTTTCTACACCTTTTGTTTGATCTTGAACCAGTTCAAATGGAGAACCAGAGGTTGTAGTTCTTCCAATTGAATTTTTAATTCCCTGTCGCTCTGTTTCATTGCATGCTCCAAATTCTTCTATGTTCTGTCCAAAATCCTTTGCAATCTTTGAGGATGCAAAATTTTTGTGTCTCAGTCCCAATTCGCAGATTCCCTGAATGTTCTTCTCAAAGACACCTTGCGCGGGATTCAATCCGTTTGAGGGACCATTATGTCAAGATATGGTGGAGACTATGCCAGGCGTGCATTTTTCCTGAGTCTGCTGTGTGAGGAGAGAGGAAATGCCAGTCATGTTCATCTTCTCATGAGTGTTCTCCCTGAGATTGCTGTGGGCAGGAAAGGAGTCATCTTGCCTGTGATATGCCATAGGATTCCAATCATGGTGATCTACGGCAAAATCAAGACTGTGTGGGGTCAAGTAAACATGATGCCCAGCCATAGTGTCACCGCTAGTTTCCTTTCCGTGACTACTTTCACTATTCTCCTTGGTGTCGTGGATGTTCTCCTTGGTGCCATGGACTGGGGATCCCGCTGAGAGGGAGTCAAGGTTCTCCCCTATATCGTCAGAGCTTCTCAATAAGCCGCGAGTAGGGGATGCAGGGGAATAGTCTTCAGTGGGGTCAAAGACTTGTGGGGGGGCAGTTTGATTGCCATCGTATGGACTCTAGTAATGTAGATTATCATTGGCTGGACTTTCTGATGCTGAACTTTGTGACAGCATAGGCATAGACGATAAAACAGAGATTGGAGAATTGGATCTAGGATTAACATGTGAGTAGATGGTAGAATTTTTACATCCATTGTCCATCATGTCAAATAAAGGAATGTATTCTCTGATTGGAGTTTCATCTTTAGAATGAGGAAATATATTCTCATTAAATATTACGTCTTTGCTTCGTAAGATTTTCTTATCAGATAGACTCCAAAGTCTGAAGCCAAACTGCTCTTCTCCATATCCAACGAATATGCAAGGCTGTGGTTTAGGATCCATTTTGCTTCGCTTCTCCTTAGGAACATGTACAAAAGCCTGACAGCCAAAGATTTTAAGATGAGAGTATGAAACTCTTCTTCCTTTCCATTCCTCTTCCAGAATTTCAAAGTTCAATCTTGATGAAGGACTTCGATTTATTAAGTACACCGCTGTATTGCATGCTTCAGCCCAAAAAAATTTTCCCAAACCAGCATTGGAAAGCATACACCGAGCTTTCTCAAGTATTGTCCTATTAAGCCTTTCTGCTGCCCCATTTTCTTGAGCGGTGTAGGGGACAACTTTCACCCTACAAATACCATTATCTGCGCAATAATTATCAAATTCCAGTGACAAAAATCCCCTCCATTATCCATTTTCAAACATTTAATCTTGTGACCTCTTTGGTTTTCAACAAGAGCTTTGAAAACTTTGAATTTAGAAAATACTTCAGATTTATATGCCATCATGTATATCCAAACTTTCCTAGTACAATCATCAAGGAAAGTAACAAAATATTTAGCGCCTCCTAAAGAGCTTACCTCGGTAGGACCAAAGACATCTGAGTGCACAAGTTCCAATGGTTTTGCCTTCATGTCATGCCCATCTTTCAAAAAATTGACCCGCTTTTGCTTGTCGTAAAGGCAATGTTCACAAAATTCCATGTTTGCTGATTGGAGACCCGGTAGTTGATCCCTTTTGAGCATTACTTCTAGACCTTTCTTGCTCATGTAGCCTAATCTTTGATGCCAAAGTGCGGCATCGCTGCCTACAACTGTCATAGCAGCGGCAACTTCGGTAGGCTTTTGAAAGAGATATAGACTACCAACTTTATTGCCCTTGGCAATGATCCTCGAACCCTTGGTAACTTTCCAAGTATCCAGATGAAATAGTAGATGATATCCTTGTGCAAAGAGCTGACTAACAGAAATCAGATTTTGCCTCAACTTGGGAACATGGCGAACATCCTTTAACAACCAATGGCCACCGTCTTCCAGCTACAACATACTGTCACCTTTGCCAACTATCTCACAAGACTTATTGTCTCCAAGAAAAACTTCTCCAAATTGTCCTTCATGGTAATTTGTGAAGCAATCCGTACATGAAGTGGCATGGAATGAGGCTCTAGAATCTATCACCCAAGAATCTGATTTTGAGTCGCTTGTGGCAAGAATTAAAGCGGTTTCATCTATCTCATAAACTGTATTAGCTTCACTATTCCTCACTTTTTCTTGTGCTTTCTTGTAAGACCGACAATTTCATTTCGAGTGGCCAGGTTTACCACAAAACCAGCACTCTCCATTCCTACCTCTTGACTTTGATCAATTGGGTGATCTTGATTTTCTTTGATTGTAATTTTTATTGTAATTACTTCTATAATGGCTTCTTCCCCTTCTCTCGGTGCTGACCATAGTAAGAGCATCACCGGATGGGGTGTCTTTGTTACTTCTTCTCATAGCTTCACTAAGTAAAGTAGCAACCACTTCATCGTAGACTAACTTCTTCTTTGTGGAATTTGAAGTGCTGACGGTTGTAACTACGGGATCCCAACTATCAGGTAAGGAACACAACAAGATGATGGCTTTGGCTTCATCATCTTGTGTCATACCAATCGAGGTTGCTTGACATAATAGAGTTTTCAAATCATTTATATGATTTGACATTGTAATCCCTTCTTTCATTTTCAGCTTGTAGAGTCTCTTCATGATGAAGATTTTATTTGCAGCCGATGTCGTCTCATACATGTTCTGATGTTTTTCCCAAATTTCTTTTGTTGTCTTTTCATTCAAGACATTGAATAAGACATTTTGCAATAGTGAGAGAAAGATTGATGCCATCGCCTTATCATCGATACTCTTCCAATCTTCATTTGAAATAGTAGCTGGTTTCTTAGCTTTCCCTTCGAGTGCGATTGATAAATCTTGCTTAATCAGCAAGGAACGCATCTGCACTTTCCACAGGCTGAAATTCTTGCCTGTGAATTTCTCCACTTTCGTATCCTCCATCTTTCCAAAAATTCAACCCTGATTTCCAACAGCACAACCTGTGCTCTGATACCAATTGAAAGGAATCGAATTGCGAAGAATGAAACAGCAAATACAAACAGAATTGACAAACACACAACAAGGAGATTTATCTTGGTTCACGACAAAGTGGCTACGTCCAAACTGTAGAGTATTGTATTAATATAAAAGATCGAATTACAAATGAGAAGCTACAACAAATATAAAGACTCCAACAATAATACAATGAAGAGTCTTTGGAATCGAAGAGTCACAATAAGAGACAAAAGACTGTTGGCCTTCAACTCTCAACAACAAGGAGGGTGTATTTTCTTACAGTTGATCTCAAGTGTCCTGCAAATGTTGTTGCGAGAGTGGTTCTAGAGAAGGGCCATGTTAACAATTGACAGATTTTTAAGGAGTTCCACATTTTGGGTGTGAAAACTACTCTACTTATATGAAACAAATCTCAGCCAAATAAGTGGGGGTATTATATTTAATCAAATATTTTAATCTTATAGTCAATTTATGTCTTTATTTAAATATAATAATCTTTTAATTAAGATTGTTCTTAGTTGTCAAGCAACCTAACTTCAAGTTTTTCAAAATCTTGTGTAAAATTTTTAAATCACTTTTCATTTGTTTGCAGGAGCTTACTTGGTAAGTCCCCTACTTATAACTAAGGTTTCAAGGTCACATCATCTATCATGATGCTACATCACCATGCTTTTTATCAAGGTGTCTAAAACAACCCCCCAAAAAAGGTGAGACCAATGGTCATGAAAAAGGAAGAACCATACTTGTGCAGCTAATGTAGCATTATATGATTGATTGCTTTTTACAACTAAAGGGTACATTTCATTCAATTATGGGTAGTCCTCATCAGCATAGTCATCAGCAATAACAACTTTGAGATCACAACTATTTATGCAATGTTGTCCAAAAAAAATAAATTAGACATTAAATCAAGACTATGAATATTAAATCCAACAATCCATCACATCATTGAAACGCAATCAAATAGTGGATCCTTACCCCTATACTCTAGTGTGTTGATTAAGTTAAAAAGTTTATCTCCGTTAAGTGATCCTACGCCCATGGTTGAAGCTGTACAAGAAGGACAAGAATGGCTTCGAGTGGAAGTCTTACTCGGGTCATTTATTAATTCGGCTGAGACAAAGGTAAGCAAAATAATTGGAGTAATGGAGATTTGATTTGGCTATGTATCGTATGGCCATGCTTGAATCACGAAATTAAAAATAGTTGTCGATCCCACTTGTCCTGTCAAGTTTTAAGGGCGGCTGAGAAAACATTGGAATGACAGAGATTTGGGTTGACTAATGATCATGTTTAAAGCCATGACATGTAAGCCCAATGTCCCAACTTCACACAATATAAGAAGTATGATAACATAAAATCTAATCCACAATCGTACAAATATACGTTATACATTATACTACACTGACATGGCAATCCTCTGTATAGCCAAATATACATGAAATGAAATAATATAGCTGAAATTGATGTTTTTCATATCTCATATGGGAATGGTATAACAGAAACAATCTGCACAGAATATCAAACTGAGGGCAAACATAAACCGAACCCAATCTATCCTTTGAGCAGTTATCATCTAACAGCAAAGTTGCAGACGCAACATGTCCCTCTCTATCTGCTCTTCAGCCGATCTCTGTACTAACAATACATATGATCATGACGTTTTCTTGAGCTTTCGGGGCCCTGACAGCCGAGGTTTCGCTAATCGATTATATTCTGCTCTTGTTGAAGTGGGCATTGCTACCTTCTTAGACAGTAAAAGCTTACAGAAGGGTGAATGTATCTCGCCTTCACTAAAGAAAGGCATTCAGTCAAGCAGAATCTGTATTCCTATTTTCTCCAAAAACTTTGCCGATTCGAAATGGTGCCTGAAGGAACTATGGTTTATGGAAAAGTGTGGAAACATAATCATCCCTCTATTTAACGATGTTTCTCCTTCAGACGTTCGTGACCCGGATGGAGGCATATATGCAAAAGATTTCGTGGAACATGTAAGTCAGAAAACATTCAGCCCTGAAGATATCACTGAACTGAAAAGCACATTACAGCGTGTTGGCGGTCTACCTGGCTGGTCACACGATCAAATTTCTGGGTAAGCCTCCACTAAAATGATTCTTTTTCCTTTTCAATCGCCATGTGTAAACTATACCATTGATATTAGTTTGGCCTTTTTCAGGGAGGAAATTTTGATAAAAGAAGTTATAAAGAAAGTTGTGAACATCTTACTTTCAGAGAAGGTGTGTCTGGACATTCCAAAATGCTTTGGTTTAGACTGGCGCGCGCAGGATATCTTGAGATTACTAAACATAGCGGATCCTCAGAAGAAGATTGTGAAAGTGGGCATACACGGGATGGGCGGGATAGGTAAAACTACCCTGGCCAAGGTTGTTTACAAACAGCTCTTGTACTCCCGGTTTGAATTGCATTGTTTTTTACTGGGTGTGGGAGAAAGATGTTATGGGGAAAATGGGCTTGTAAAGCTGCAGATCCAGATGCTCAAAGATATATCAACATTTGGAGGCGAAGTAGATCACGTTTATGGAGGTAAAGCTCTCCTGCAACACTTTCTGAAGGGTAAGAAAATTCTTCTCCTCCTGGATGACATTCAAAGTTTCGAGCAGTTAGAAGCTCTTGGGGGAAACTACACCGACTTCGGGGCAGGCAGTTGTTTGCTCATCACATCTCAGAATCAACAGATTCTAAATTTGGCAAATGTTGACAAAATGTACGAGGTGAGGGGACTTCCTCACGAACATGCTATAAAATTATTTAAATTCCATGCATTCCCTAATTCCTGCTGTCGAGATCAAGAGCTACAAACTCTAAGCAATGATATTGGCAGTGCCTGTGAAGGCCTTCCTTTTGCCCTCCAACTTCTTGGGAAAACCCTGGCTGGTGTGGAAGATAGAAATCTATGGAAAGCCATGGCAGACAAGCTAAAGTTTGAGCCCAGTATGCAAAAGATACTTAGAGCCTCCTACGATACCCTTGATCTCTCTGAGAAGGAAATGTTTCTGGATATTGCTTGTTTTCTTACAGGAAGGAACAAAGAAATTGCTATGATCTTTTGGGCAGACTTGAAACAAAATAATTGTCATGCTTCTCCCAGACATCTCTTGCAAAAGTCCTTGGTGAACTTGGGTCCTAGTAACGAATTGTTGATCCATGGCTGCCTAAAAGATTTGGGAAGAAACTTGGCAAGAGAAACGAAGGTAAAGCTCCATAAACGACCAAGACTATTCGATGAGGACGCCGAGCAGTTTTTGCTGAATTTACCCTTGGTATTTAGCTATTCCTCTACATCCTTTTATTTTTTAAGTATGTCAGTTCGAACATAAATTATGTACGGCTATCTTTTTGTTTATGTCTTATATGATATCTAGATCCTGATTGCACTGGAAGTAAGTTATATATGTGTATTTTCATATGGAATCAAGGGAAAGACCGTGAGAGTGCGTTATCTTCGCTACGAGCCCAAGGAGAGGAAGATACTGAAGGCAGACATGTTCATGCCACTTAACAACTTGAGGCTGCTTTGGCTTGCAGATGTTTTGATAGAGGGACATTTTTCTGAGTCTTGCTGCTTTGACGAATTGAGATGGCTAAGATGGAGTAGATGTTCATCAGAACGGCTACCTCCGGGAATGAACCTGAACAAGCTTGTTATTCTAGAGGTGATCGATAGTCAGATAACTTTTCTCTGGGACGAGGAAACAGAAGAACATTCAAATGTAAGTCGTACCTATATTTCGCTTCCTTTAGTGTACATAAATTTAGGTTTTGTATTTATGCATGTCATGATGTTTGAACAGATATGTCCTCGAAATCTTAAAGTGCTTATTTTGAGAGGATGTGCGTCCCTGGAGAAGCTCCCTGCTAAAATAATCTATACCCAGTTGCAGATCCTCGACTTACATAATTGCCACTCACTCAGAACCCTGCCCGATACGGTTGGAAACTGCCGTAGCCTAGTTTCTCTCAACATGGAAGGCTGTGGTGTTTCTTCTCTGCCAGATGATTTCGGTAAGCTTTCAAGTCTGAAAGAACTGAATCTGTCTTGGTGCAAGAATTTGCGCAGTCTTCCGGCTAGTTTTGGCAATCTGACTAGGTTAGTAAAATTAGAAATTCATCACAATCCTGAACTTAGACAGCTACCGGACGCAATTGGCGGCCTAAAAGCTTTGCGTTATCTGGATGCGGGCTACTGTCAACTGTGTGACGACGGACTCCCAGACGGAACATTCGAATTGTCTTCGTTAAGAGTATTCCATCTTGAGCATAATGGATTTCGCAGTCTTCCCGGCGGCTTAGAAAAGTTGAGTGGACTTTGGGAGCTGCATTTGGACGACTGCAGCGAGCTCTACCAGCTGCCATGTGTCCCCCCATCGCTGGAGATGCTGTTTGCCCGCAACTGCGCGCGTCTGGACAATTTACCCTGTTTGTCGGGATTGACGAATCTTTCTAGATTAGACGTCAGCAGATCACGTCATCTGATTGACGTGGCTGGGTTAGATTCTTTGCATGGATTAACCACGCTGAGGTTAATGGAGTGTCAGAATATATCAACCCACACACTGGGAGGATGCGTGCAGGGTCTAAAATCCTTGGAGAGTGTTTTCATTGGCGGGCCCGGCGTGTCCCGCGTGCAGCTCCAATCTTTATATAATTCCCTTCAGGTAAATTCTATATTATAAAACCGTCCCACTAAAGTGCAAAAGCATTTCAGTATGATAATAAAAACCGACATCTAATGTCTAAATAACTAACGTATATGAATATTATCAGGCCACTTCTTTCAAAACCCAGTGTCTAATGTCTAGTCCAGCGATCACTTCAAGTTGGGTGCAGGCCGAGGCGAATGGACAGAAGAGGGAGGAAGACAATTGTGGTGAATTAAGTGCAGTTCACAAGTGTTGTGCAGGATATATAGTTTGTTGTCTTTCGCTGGGTCAAGTCTTTAATCGGGAAAAAACGAATAGACTGTGGTGCAGGATTGAGAGGAAGGAGAATATAGGCCCACGCAAAGTGATCCACCCAGACATCGGATATGGAAGGGAAGATGTGTTGGAAATACGAGTTGTTCGAGTAGAGAGTAATTCAAACTTTAATTGGCTGAGAATGGGAGATAAACTGAGCGTGAGAGCATGTTCTGATCATCAGCAATGGAAGGCTTGTTTCAAATTTTTGATGTATGAAGATGCCGATGCAACTTATCCTCCTGAAGAAGAAAAGTTCCCTACAACCATAACATTTGGTGTGTAAAAGAAATTTATAATGTTTGTTTGAAGGCCAAAGCCAAAAGAAAATATTGATTACATGAATTTATAGACTCTCTTACGATTAAATAATCAACATTTGACCACTTCTTACCACTCAAAAAAGTTGATTGTCCACTAGGCAGGGCCACCTGCCCAGTCTTCTTCATTCTTTTTATGTCAGTTTAGTACAGGAAGAAGCTACCATTTGATTCATCATATTGAATTTCCCTTTTTAAAGACGAATTCGCATGAAAATATAGAAAAATGGGCACGTTTAACTTTTATAAGTTGTGTAAGAATGAAATGTGTAATTTTGTGTTTGACAGTCATAATTATTGTATAATAATTTATTTGTATTTGAAAATTTGTAAATACAATGAATTTTGGTTTATTTTGACTTTATACAATCAAACTATTATAAGTATATGGGTTCAATTGTCAACATTTTTTATTGGGTTGGTTTTATAGATCTGGTTATGATTTTCAAACTTATAAATATTTAAACTTGATTTTAGATCTAAGTCAAATCATTTCTAGCTAGTTGTTACTCATTCACTTTAGCATAAAATATTCAAATCTGTGTTCTAGGATGATGAATAAAAGGACAAACTTTAATTCCTTGTGATCAATTAGAAAAAATCAAGAACATGTTGGAGTAAATGGTGTTTTAGTAGTTTATTCTTTACTTAAGTTTACTTAGGTACACTTGTAAAATTGACAAAGCAACCAAAAAAATAAAACACACAATATTCTGAAAAAAAAAATAGAATTCTTTATTGCAATATCATAATGAATTACATTGCAGCTTGAAAAACAAAACAAAGGTTGCATATTTATTGAAATTACAGCTCTAAAAGAAAAACTACTAAAAACTCAAAAAATAGATAAAAGCACACTTTATTCAATAAAGTGGTCTTTATTAAAAAATGTCCTATCTTGTTACATTAAAAATACTTAAGAGGCATCTTTCCTTCCAACTCTTGAATTTCTTACTCTTCTTCTTCAAGATCTTTCATCTTGTTCTCATATCTTGACCATTTCTTTAAGGAACCTTCTCAAGAATAACATCTATGTTTGTTCCTTCCAGAAATACTAGCTTTGAATGTCGATTCTAACTTAGGTACATTGCACCACCAAATTCACTTAGCTTAAAAGTAGTAAGCTTACTAACCAACTTGTCTCTTGTTACATTTGTCACTATTGGAATCTCTTCAATAGCTACAAATTTGTGCCTCTAGGTAGAAGGCAAGGATCTTAGCACCTTAGCAACAATATCCTCTTCTTCCAAAGTACCTACAACACATCTGATAACACACACCACCTCATTTAGCCTAAGGATGAAAGGCAATATTATCATCTTCACTCATCTTTAAGTCTTCGTACTTTCCCTTCAAACTCTGCAACTTGGAAACTTTCACTTCCTTATCTCCTTCAAACAGGGTCTGCGAATTCTCCCAAATCTCATCAACCGTCTCCAGTTCTATGATATTTGTCATTTCAGTATTGGTTAAGGAACTCAACAACGCTTCATTTTCCTTGATATTGGATTTGGAATCCTTTGATCGCATCTGAAGTAGTAGGGGTTGTAGGAGCAGTATAGATTCACTTTGTAATCTTCTAACAATCTCCATCATTGCATCTGAGATGAACTATCATGTAACTCTTCCATAAGGCATAGTTATATCCATCAAATCTCATACTATCCTTCATATAAGCTTCTATCCTAGATCACCTCAAGTGGTTAAGCTCTTTTAGAGGAACCTTGATCTGAAACCAATTGATGGAAATATGGCAGTAGACAACTGAGAGGGGCGTTGAATTAGTTGTCACAAAACTTGAACTTAAAAACTCTTATTTTTGATCTGATAAAATAAACTTGCATGAATGAAATAGACACACATCCACAACACATAAACCAATATTATTAGTGAGGAAACCCTTCTAAGGGAAAAACCTTGGTGGGTTTGAACTTCACAATATATATATA
>MU226588.1:414927-454364 GCA_018584345.1 Thuja plicata | reverse complement strand
GAATAGTCTTCGTTTCCAGCTTTTGCCGTGTGAACTCTGCGGGGTGATTTTTATATCCCCCGGCCCCTTTTTTGTGGATATGTAACTTTAATATTTTTTAATAGAAAAGGCACTATTCATCAAAAAATAAACTATAATCATAGTTGAAGGAAGATTCAAAAGTCTTCACACAACCATATTACTAATTTCAGAAAGTACAATTTAGCACATACCAGCGAAGACAATAACCTGAGGACTAGGCACCCTGCAGCAACAAAAATCAACAAAAAAAACTCTGAAGAAAGCTAAAGTAACAGCATATTAACCTACCTACCATTATTATCATAACAGTTTTTGTCATAATCAAAGGACCTATTACTACGAAAGTTTTTAACTGTCCTTTTAACCATCGAAACAGTCTTGGCACACGGGCATATTGTTAAGTAGTGAAATCACAAAAATTAGCAGTTCAACCACTAAGGTAGTCATTGTTTGTTGATAAAAGTTGTTATTTGTTTTATTTCAGAAAATAACTCAAGATTGTTCTTGTTAGATTGTTGAAAGGAGAAAAGAAAATGGAAAGTGTGGATTGATTAAAATGATAGTGATATAAGAAAAAGAAGAAGGGAAGATTCCTACACAAGGAAGCTCGGATGTTATTACATCATGACAATATAAGCAGAACAATTAGTAAAATGCGGGCTTTTAGAGATACACCATAGCATTTGAAGAGTTTGTTATTGTTGTCTCATTCTAAAGACGTATTCTGGAGTTGTAAGTCCTAGCCAAAGATAAGGATAATGGCAGCCAAGGAATTTGAAGCGATGGTATATCATTTCAAATCATAGAAGAGTGAAAATATAAGAAGCAATTGAAGTAGAGCACTCTAAATTGTTCTAAGAAAATTACTTTGAACAATTATATAACCAAGGTGATTTTAAATCATCGATTTTAATGGAAAAGAGTTGAACAATTATATAACCAAGGTGATTTTAAACCATCGATTTTAATGGAAAAGAGTGATAAAAGAGAAAAAAAAAAGGAAAAAAAATTAATGTGTAAATTGAATTTTGCAAAAAAAATTTGGAGAAAAATAGAAAGAAAATAAAGAATCAAAAGAGTAAAATAGATCATAAAAGGAAGAAGAAATAAAATTAAGAGAGGAAACTATTTTTTGAATCAATTATTTGGAGCATATGTAAAGGAAAATTAGAATCTAAAGTTTAAACCTACACTATGCAATGTTTCATGTGTTACAAATGATTCGTATTTTCATTTAATATACCATTTGATATAGGTCAAGAGTGTGAAGTCAAAGGTAAGGATGTATTTTAATCTTTAAATTTTGTAACTTTGATCTTAATAGCAAAGGTTATGTTAAAAAGAATGCTAGTTTGTAGATCATGAAGAGCATGGGTTATGATGAAAATGTTTTGAGAAATCATGGAGAAGAATTAAGAGAGCTCATATAGCTAGTTATGAAGCCCTTGAATTTAGTAGGAAAAATAGAACTGGTGTTGCCAGTATTACATGTTCATGTAAATCAGCTAAAAAAATGTAATATATGTATTGCCACAGGGAAAGACATAAAACAAAGAAATATTGAGATATTCTCCCTTATTCAATTTGTGGGTGGAAGAATTGCTCTAAAAGGTCATGTTGGAGTAGTAAGGAGAATGAACAATCTAGGAAAGATTTTATTCTGATTGATTATGGATGGATTGATAGATTGAATAAGAAAAAGGTGACAAGAATGTTCAAAATGTTGTACAGACATTAAAATTATCATGTTAGACAAAATAACAATTTCCAAGAATAGATAACATTAATTGCAAAGATTACTGTACCCGAGAAGCTATGTTGTTGGTCACAAAGATCATAGTGTTGATCGCATATATTATTATTTAAATGCTATAACATTGGTTGAAAATATCATTGAGGTTGCAATATTAGTTGTGAAAATTGTTACTAAATTTGGGAAAGATTCGATCATAAAGTTTGTTATTGAAATTGATCGTAGAGTTTGTTAAAGGTTTTGATCGCAAATGTCTTTAAAAATGGTTTTTTATTGATATTTTTGAAGGTTTTGATCACAAACATATTTGGAAATATTTCAGTTTCTTTATTGATATCTGTAAAAGTTTTGATCACAAATATCTTTGAAAATGCTTCACTAGTGATATCAGTGAAGGTTTTGATTGTAAAGATCATTGGTAATGCTTCACTTTCTTTATCAATATCTAGGAAGGTTTTGATCACAAAGATCTTTGGGAATGCTTATGTATTGATGCTAGCAAAGGTTTTGATCATAAAAATATTTGGAAATATTTCATCTTCCTTATGGATATAACCATGAAAGACATCTTGTTATGAATAATGATGAACACTAATAATCAAAGGAGCTCAAAAAAAAAGACAAGATTGCAAACATTTGAAAGACAATAAAAATATATATTGTTTATTTATACATCGTTCAAGCTAACAAACCTAGTTATAAGAGGCCCCCTATAAGGGGGCGTTATAAATATTTACTATATTTAAATATACTTATTATGTAAACTTCAGTCTCATGCAAGAGATGCATCTATGAAGTATTTCACATATTTCAGGATCTTTGGATCCATCTATTTGTATGTACAAAAGATTGCTTTATCCTCTCAAAATTTCCAATAAATAAATCACATTGAACACATTAAAAACTAGTAAATAGAATTATGAGAAAAATAATTGCTCTATAAGAACATGTAACCTATTAACATGATAAATGAATATTGTTATATTTGATACTCATATATGAATATGAAATTATTTTTTATGGAGGTTTAGATTGCAAGTGTGCTAGTTTAGCAGGGGCACAAAGTCTACGAGCATAGAAGGCCACTAAGGACCTTTACATAATAATTTTAGCTACCTGATACAAGAGCACAAGTCTATAAGCTAAACCATCTTTGGTTAAGAGCCAAGGACTAAGGGGTATCCATTCTACCAAATTCACCTGGGGCATGATCCCGGTCTCAACCCTTATGATGTTGGAGCCTTGCACTCAGCAAGACTTGATCCCCGCTGATCTCTCACAGAAAAACAAAAGAAACATTGAAAAATATCTAATTCAATAGTTTTGGTTAAGGGATTTGTCCTTATTAATAAAAAATTTATTATACTCTATAAGCCCTTTTTTTAAGAACAAATGAGTAACCATAGCTGGGTCAACAAAAATAGCTTCCCTCTGAATTAAGGTACAACTGCCTTTCAAATATTTTCAATGAGTATTAACTACCCTAAAATCTAAACATACTTTTGACCAAAATGTAATAAAGGATTTCTAACATTCACACATCATCATGACATGAATGCAATTTTTTGAAATAACTGGTTCATAAAACAAAGTCCACGGACTCTATTTCAATATAGATAAAATTGGCTAATCTGAGCTTATAAACCAACTATATACAATGAAATATATGATAGATTTTTAAAAATATGAACAATTACCACACTGAAACATGAATTCCCATAGGAACTCGCTCTCATTCACTTAAACACCCATATTTAAGCTTCTAATAACCATTCACCATCTTCATTCACAGATAAAGTTTTTCAAAAAATATTGCATACATCATAAAGTATTAATATGAGATCTATATGCTCAAAATTTCTTGGACCCTCATAATATCTTTTACAAACATGTATATAGTCTATTTTAAGAGAACTATCTTTAAACCTAGAGTTAAACTAACTTTGTTCCTGAGTAAAATTCATTTTTTCGCAATCAAAAGGAAAAACTAAAAGATATCTTAACAAAACTAGGAAACAAAACAAAGAAATCCATAGGGTGCGATCACAGTTGTGGTGGCACTACTACATAGAATGGGGTTTTAAGACATGTTTGAGACAAAAATCGTCTTTCGTCTTTAATTTTCTTGTTTTTCAAAAGTGCTATTTATTTTTATTTAATATAATTTATTTTGTCTTTAGCACGACAAAATAGAAAGGCTAAATAATTAAGCGGGAAGGAAAATTCATTTTTGTTGTTTTGTACACCCCACAAAGCCATTTATGCTCCACAAGTGGGAAAAACCCTAATGGTGTTGGGCGGTTCAGGCACGCCAAAAGATTTGCAGAGTAAGTGGATCAAACTAATTCAGCGCAACATGAAATTCAATCCGATGTGTGACCATTTGTGGGCTCCCATCTATGGCCCTGCACACACCTACGCTAAGGATGGTATTGCCTAGGGCATGCACAATCACAAGCTAGGGTTCGTTGAAGATGTCGTCGTCGAGCCCCTCATGTTCAATGAGCAGTGCAAGACTTTTCATAGGTAGGGTTTCATTCCAACCGAAGGCAAGTTTTAGTAGATAATTTTCAATATTTTTAAATTTAATGTTTCTCTGGAAATAATGGAAGAACACGGTCTTTTATATTATCAAATAAACAAATCCCCACCTTCTAATAATTGATGAAATGGGCCTTCTTTCTTGGTAATGTGGGCATTTGTAGTTGCAGATTTAGATTACTTTGAAAAAAAAATCGCGAATGCATACTGAAACTTACCCTTGCAAACCCTGCAACTTTCCCTAGCAAACCCTGCGCATACGATACAAAGCAAGGTAATAAATTTTAAATTGTTCCATTTAATTGACATAGACATTTCAATATTATTGAACATATGTTCGACCCAATGGTTCTGTGCAGAGGGAAAATTCCCGATAATTTACAGATGTTTAATTCCGCACTTCATCTTTATGCGAATCAGATTCTTAGAAACCCCATCTCTAATGCCATTTTTCTTTTAAAGAGATGGGGACCTGGCCAATGGCGGCGAGAATGTGAAATATCTTTGTCCACATGTTTTACTCTTTGTCCGTTTATAGATGAACCCAATAAATTGTTGTGTATAATGAAATTTCTTATAAACTTTATTCAATCGGTGTTATAGCCATAGTTTGGTTCAAATTCATGGCAGCTCTGTATTTTTATCCCAACCTAGCAGATAAGGTGTTTGATGAGGAGGATTACTGGGATTCCGAAGAACAGGGAAATAATGTTCGTTTGGATTTTACATATCCTACTCACTAGAGATTTCTCAAATGAATACTCAATTTGAAAGACGAGGTTAGTAAATTGGGTTTTTTAGATATGGGTTTTCCTGTCTCTTTTCTTTGTTGGGGACTCACCATGATTGGGTTTTTCCTATATAAATATTACACGAGTTGTCCAGAATTTGGCTAGCAATTTTTTATTCAATTCTGATTGTGCTGTGATTTGTGTATATGAATTTCTTCTACGTCTTTGTCATTTTCTCGTTCTTACATGGTTAGTGAAGAAATGACTGAGATTTATGCTATTGACTTTTTCTATTTGCTTGACCTTTTTACATTGACAATGTCACTAGCTGCTTGATAACTTAGAATTTTTCAAAATTTTAATGGATTTGTTATAGGTGATTTAAATAGCTAGTGTTGGAAATACGAAAGGTTGTAACCAAGTTCATATGTAAATATTCTGACAGTTGGTTATTGGTATGGTTCCGGGTATAACCTTTTTTTAAGTAAGGGACTGCTGAGAAATTGTGAGAATCTGAATAGAAAAATGATTGAATTGCATAAATCAATATAATTAGTCATTATTAGACTCTCCTATTCTATAAACTGTTATTAACCTTATAAATGTTTAATATACGGGTGGTTTCTAACTATTTTTGTGATAGAAATGTAAGTCTTATTACCAAATTTGAAGTTTTCATTAATCATCCTCCTGGCTTCTGCTTGATGCTATAATTATTCCCCTCACCTCACTTCTTGTGGTAACTCACATCTTTCCATAGCAACATGTGTGTGCTATTAATGCTGATCTACTGGATTATGCTTGTCGTGCATCCTTTTGCTGTTGTGGTTGGAAGGTTATGCGATTGATTTCCAGATATGGTGATATGTTACTCTTCCTGACCATATTATAATATTGTACCTGTGCCTCATATGGCAGGCTATTTATTTGGCTCATCGTCTATAGGCCCTTCTTTCTAGCCATTCTCTCCATTTTTTTCTTCCACTTTTCTAAGATAATTGAAAACTTCCCCATCAATAAAAGGGTCTTCATTCCCATTCTCAAATGGGAATATCCTGACTCTAGCAATTCACTTCCAACATGTTGAAGAAATCTTCCACTTTGACTATTTACAGGTGGAGAAAGCTTTCAAAGTTATTGTCAGAGAATAGTTGTTGCAAGCTTCTTTGTGCCTCCTCTGTCCTTCTCAGGTAGCATCTTGTTTTTTTTTGTTTTTTTTTGGAATACATCTCTTGCAATATTATGTGCTAGTTGTTCAGTTAGTGGTAGATTATGTTCAAGACAATTCCATTTGGGATTGTCTTTAAGCAATCACGGTAGCAGCAAACTACCACTAGCTGTGAATTTACCAAAGATGGGGGAAAAGCTAAAAAAAAACAAGGTTAGGGGAGCAAATAATGATATATAAATAGTTCATGTTTATTTGCAAAAACATGAAATGTTAGCCATGAAAAAGCTGATTAAGAGAAAACAGATTAATGATGGTAAACTCCTACCAAAATATCAAGCTTAAAGGTGCCATATAGTGTAGTGCTACAATTGGATATCGTAGAACTATTAAGCTATAAATAATTTCCTTTGCATAATTTCCTTTGTGTCTTACAAGTCTATCATAGGCAGAGCATATATGTTGAATTAGAACTTTCAAGAGACAAATAGATGCAAACAAGAGGAAATGGTTAGGAAATAGGGTAACGATCACACTAAGCCTAGTAAAGTTGTGTACATTATAATAGAACATATAAAATAAGTAAACAAATATTTATCCATTTTACTTGCAACATATGCAACACTCTATGGTAACCAAGTATTGATAAAATATACAGTATTGATAAAATATACAAATTTTCAGACTGATAACAATAATATCAACTAATAAAATATACAAATTTTCAGATTGATAACAGTAATATCAACTAACTCGGCAACATAGATGTGGCCTTGCAAAGAGTCTGAAAGAGTTGCTTGAAATCTTCAACAGCGCTACCTCTCTCCAACTATTTGACATCCACAGATACATCATGAGGAATGCTAGGATAGCATAAATATTCTTTTAATGAAGCTTCAATATAGAACAATTCGTGCTTGATGTGAGGGAAAATATCTCTGAAGACAATTATAACTATCCATTCTCCATTGTCCAACTCTATGCTTGTGCTTTGTCTTCCTCCAATATCTCCCATTTGATTATATCTGCTACCAGAATTTACAAGATAACATAATGTAGCTGCATTGGACAAATTTGCCTCCCAGCATAAAACACCTATTATTGTTAGTGATATCAGAGAGGCAGATCAATCTAAAGGACCAGCAAGGCAAAACATCATTAGATATAGCAATGGATAATATGGGCAATGATGAACGTTTGTTCACAGGGGCAATCAATCTATTTGTTTTGCTTTTCATTCCTAAAATTTAAATAAGTGAGCAATACACAATAGTAAAAATAGAACATAAATAAGATGTAATGCTACAACACTATAATTGATTTTATACGTTGAATACAATCAATTACATTGTCTTTTATTTTATAGAGAATGCAAATGTTCAATTTCAACAGAGATGAGTTGTATAATATTTTGGAAACTATTTCATAACAGAACTTAACAAATGTAAACAGAAGTTACAAAATGTGGAGGGATTGACAACATATGTTTATTGAATATTACCGGTATGTGGAATACATGTACATAAGGGAGAAATTAATTTCTCCATCTTCAAAAAGCTACAAATTCTTTATGTCTTTCTTCTATTGCTACTACAATTTCTTCTCATAATCCACAATCTCCTTTTGAATGGTCTAGAACCCCCTTGTTGGACACAGTTTAGTAAAACCGAGACTTTCTCCTAGAGGCTTTAAAAATTGCTAACTTTTTTGGAAGCGACTTAGCAAAACTGTGACAGATATACACACATCTCTTTCTAACAATTTCTTCTAAATCTTTTACTTTTGGCAACTTGAACACCTTGCTCAGGGACTGCAGCCTCTCCAATATGCTTGTTGTTCCTTATGACAGCTACAGCATTTCAAACTTATCTCTTTGTCACTGTCATAATGTAAAGTCCATGTTTGTGTGTTATCTTGATTTAGCCTAGAATTTCTAGTTAGAGTTTGGAATTGCACTTGGGAATGGCAATTTATAAGTTCTCTCTCCATTAGAAATAATTTATTTCTCATCATTTCCTTGTGAGGAGTGTCCAATTATATTTCATTATTTCTTATTACTTTTGATCCCAAATTCTTTTATTAGTAATTAATATATTAATATTCTATATACCAATATGTTTATATTCCATGATCGATAGATCAATATAATTATATTTAATGATGCATCTCTTCCCAACCCCTTCCGATCCGTAAATCAGATCTATAAATAATGATCTTCAATTCCATGTCCTAATAAGGATAAATAGTCCCATAAGAAGTAGCCCATTGTGCAATCAGTGGTTTTTGGTTGATATCTTGATTGTGCAAGCATACTAATGTGAATGACAATGCTTTGCTCTGATCACCATTCCTGATTGAGACTTTATGCCTATGTGTTGTTTTCTGGATGCCTTGTCTTAGCAATATATTGACCTGCATCTTTGTATCTGGTGGAATGAATGCCACCCCTACTTGTCTGGTTGTAGGCTCTAAGGAGCACTGCTGATCTGAGTTTTAAATATTACATTCATACTTCTTCCCTCATAGAATTTTTCTTAGTTCATATCCACATATTACTGAGCACTGCTCTTGATTTCTCATTGGATTGATATGCTGTTGTAATCTTTCCTTTTATTAATGTGTGCCTTCTTCTCCCCTATTGAATGATTGAGATTGTTCTCTTTATACCTTGCACTTGATAAGTCACGTGGCCAAAGGATGTTTATTCATTTCACCTTCTAGTTGATCATTTTACCTTTCATTTAGTTTATCTTGCATCTATGTGCATGGTTTTATATAAGATGGAGGTTTTCAGTACTTATGCTGGTTTCTGATGGTGATGACACATCTGCTCACAATAATTCATGATTTAGAATTATTTCAAGTTCTTAACAAGACGACAACTATTCTGTATGTAATCGGTATGTGGAAGGAAAACATATACACAACTGTGTTTCCATGAGGAAAAATGTGCAGTGGATTAAAAATAGGGGACTGGAAATAGAACAGTCTGTCAGGCCAGACTAGGCTCTCCGCCATCGAATGAATGTCTGCTCCTGCTATTTCGCTTTCAAAGTCTAGAATGCTCAGAAAGATGGGGCAACGGCTGTCCTTGTATCTGATGACAGGGAAGAACCTTTGATAACTATGGATTTGTTTGAAGGAGATACACATAGTGAATATATGCAAAATAATTCTATTCCCTCTGCCTTCATTGAGAAAAACTTAGGTGACAAATTGAAAAATGCTATTAGTAAGGGGAAAATGGTTAATATTAATTTTTCATGCAGAAATTTTGCTCCACAAATAGATCAACGTGTGACATATGAATTATGGATAAATGAGAATCATGATTGGGGATTGACGTCTGAAATGCAAATGAAGTTTTTAAAGAACTTCAAAGGAGTTGCTCAAATTCTTGAGAAAACTAGGTACACCCAATTTACCCCTCACTATATCACTTGGCAGCGGCCTCAGGCCTTACGTTGAAAAAGCAGTGCAAAGCTCAATGCATTAATCGTGGAAGATACTGTGCACTTGATTTTGAACAACGATTTGGTTGGGGGTTTGCTGGGAAAGATGTGGTGATTGAAAATCAGAGAAAATTGTGTCTTTAAAGTTGCAAAAGAAGATAACAGACCTTGGGTTTGGTGGGACTATGTCACCGATTTCAATACTAGGTATCATATGACGGGAAAAATATATCAGAGACTTAGCAGACAGTATCATAAAATCTCTAAGTAAACATTTCTGTTTTCCTTCAATTTGTATCAGTTGAAGGTCTTGAATGTGTATGTTTTGATTCTTGACTGTTTTAATGGAATTGGGTATTAAGAATATGGTTAGATGATGTTCTCTTCTCTATCATCAAATGATTTTTGATAGGTTTGGATAGCAAGAAGATAGAAAAATGCATGGGAGATCCAAATCCAGATGCAAAAAACCCTATTGGCTTTTTCCCTGCATTAGCATGGGTGATTTCACATTCTCCATTTCTTTCAAGGGTTTGATGTTCTTCTACAAATTGGGGTTCTGGATACTCTGTATTCTTCCTATATGCTTCATGAGAATTTCCATTTTATGCTAACGATGATATGATATAAAATACATGTATTATGTCATCTTTGTAATTATGTGATAGTTAAATTGTTTTTTTTTAATGGCTTATGAAAACACTGCATTGATTTACCACTATGATGTAACATGCTTGATCTGTGGAAACTCTTATAATATCAGACATAATAGTTACCATGGTCCTGTTTTGCTATCATGAATATTTAGGAGATAATTACATATAGCAGATAACTTGGTTAAAATGTATTGTGTTAACTGCTTCATAGCAAGTGGCACTCTGTTTCTTTTATCCATATAACTGCTCCATCTGCAATCCCTTGTAGCACTGAAGGTTCTATACTTGAGACAGATACGTGCCAATCTTTTTGGGAAGCCTCAACCTTCATTGTCCAAAGATACAAGGTACAAATTTCAAGTCCTTGAGGCAATATAAGCTAAAGATCTTAGTTTTTTTTTAAGAAAATCTTGGAAGGGAAATCTTATTTATAATTGTATTTTACTAGTTGAAAATGTGGGGTGAAATATTCATATGGATTCTCATATGAAAAAGACCATCTTTGAAGAAAAAATAGATAAAGACTTTCAGAAATAGGAAACAGGACCATGAAAAATAGGAAAATTTACACTAATTTACATTCTAGATTTTCAAGAAGAGTTGGATTTTGAAGTAGGGAATAATTCCATTTGGCAGAACTTCTCTGCTGCACACTTACTGTATAGACACAAATCAATGAAAGACATTGAATCTTAAGATATATGCTGCCCCGAATATAAGGCATCAAATCTGGAAATGGATTTATCTACTCTTTATCCATCGAATCATGTTGAACCTCTTTTCACTTATTGATGTAAATTTGTTAGATGGGGCAACATTTTTACCTGGGCATGTGCCTGTGCCTTTTAGAAGCTAAGGATTTTTAGCTAGTGATTTATTTTACTTCTATTTAGTATCAAAGTTGGTTTTATGCTAAATAGTATTATTCTCATGTACAAATTCTATGAAAAGTAGTTTACATTCTCACTAGACTCATTGTATGCTTGATGTTCCCTAAGTGCCATGGTATAGGCCATTTACATGAAAATAGGGGATATTTATCTTATAAAGAAAGAATTCTCATGTTTGCTATAGGAACATAGCTTTTGGAACTCAAATAATCAAAAAATCAACTAATGGATTTGTATTAGCATGTTGGGATATCGCATGAGAACCCATATAGATTATAGGCATTTAATATATGTTTTCAAAAATTTGATTAAGTTTTGTTTTTGTACATTATTATCACATTTAAAAGAAATTATACAATATAGGCCAATCATGAGTGCATATGAAGACTGTTGAAAATGGATTCTAGTTTTCTATCATTTTTCAAAGTTCCTTGTAGAATCTTGTGCAAGCTATTAGTATTTTTTGAGGTTATGAATTTACTCTATTTGAAATAGTCTTCCATAACATTATAGTATGAGATTTGCATGGTGCTAAACACTTTTTAAGAAAATACAATGCAAGAAGAGATACTTGCAGTCTAGAATCTACATTAATTGTAAGACATACTTCCGAATAAATTTCTTATCATTTTTATGATTACAAATCTCTAATTGTAAGACATACTTCTGAATAAATTTCTTAACATTTTTTTATGATTACAAATCTCGAAAAGGGACAATATATAATAATTGTCTCATTTCTTGTAAATCATATTAATGTTTCATGTTGATATAACCACATATTTTCTAAAAATTTGAAAGCTTTTAGAATCAAGCTAAAATCAACCTGTTCTTATGTGTAGGTCAAGGAAATGATGACTAGGTTGATAGAAAGAGAAAAGGAGCTTCTCTATCCTGATATTGCTACATGTGCCAAAAGTGGATGGGACTTTAGTTCACTATGGATTCGGTAATGTATATTAATTGCAAACTTTGATACCTATTTTTTTTAATAGAGCTTTACCAATACATCTTATCCTTGTTTAAAAATAGAGCTGTCAAAATGTTGGGGAAACATTATTTTTTATTTCTTGTTACAGTAGTTCTACTTGTTCACTTTCTACTTATGTGGTAGTTGAATGTTACATCTTATAAATTTATCTAGAATATCATAAGCTAAACATCCAACCTATATCATTTTCCCAAACTTTCCATTAGAGATAGGAAAGGAAATGATGAAACTTATTTACTCAAAATTTATCAGCATTGATTGTTTCTCTTAATATTCTATGGATTATACTAGTTTTTGTATTGATTGGTTCATGTTTAGTAAGACTGGGCCTTGAAAGATTTGATAGCCTTGATTATACTATAGTTGTCTAGTTCTGCAAAGCATAAGGTCAATATTCTGATTTGTTGTGTTCACAAACCAACCTACTTTGAGGAATGCCTTGCCCCCATTTAAGTAATGTACTATGGATTACCTTCATATAGCTTATTATGTTAGGTGCAACAGTTTCAAGAGTACATGTATAAATGCCTAGAGAGAACTTCAATTGATAAAAATGTCATGATTTTTTGTTCTAATGTAAAATCATTTCTTCAACATGCTGACATAAATGTTAGCTATCCTAGTTGCATTCAAGTTTGAGTGGTTATGGTTATCATCTATGCATATATAGATCCTACCTTTGTTATCCAATTCACACTACAAAATAAAAATATACTATGACGCAAGAAATTTCATCTTGAAGGAACTATCATGAAATCATTTCTATAACTGAGTGTCATTCTTTCTAATACCATTTCCATATTATTGCAATTGAGTCTTAGGTAATCTTGAGTTCTTTCTTGACCATTATCATGAATTTATGGGCATGTGAGTTTGTGATTCCTTACTTCCATAGCTAACTTATTTATTTTCATTATTGATGGTGAAACTCATAGAACAAAGTTATCTTTTGTTGAATATTTTGTGTAAAATGTCTTATATTTTTTAGATTGTTGAAATTCCCCCCATAAAAACCAGCATTTTTGGTGTAATCATGGTATTCAAGGATATCCCAAGGCAATTAAATGAGACATGCATTTTATAGTTTTAATTCAGTTTAAATGGTTTGGGACTTTTTGGAAAAGGCAAAGGCCTAACTACAGAGCTTCTGGACACATTGGTAAAGATGCACCAATTAGAGAAAATACAAGATTAAAGGAATATAATGGTGCTATTTCCAAACTTGGTCTTGAGAGCGGTTCATCAAAGCATTGGTAGATATTCCTTATGCATTCCAAAGGGACGATGCAATGCTGTGTAGGGCTAATTTTGAAGAGGAAGTAGCATGTATTCAAAATTCCTTGGAGACATTAGAGGTTTGTCTATTTTTTGTTAATTTTTAACATGCATTTCCAAATGCACAAGAAAAGGTAGTGCCATGTAAATAAGTCTACAAGTTGATAGTCCTCTCTATTACATTTTTTTATACAGTTGATATGCAAAGAACTAAGATGTAGTTGTTTGTTTCTCAAGTTGCTGGTGGTTGTCTTAAAGAAATGTAATCACATGAATTTTGGTACCTTTCATGGTGAAGCTTGATGCTCTACTCAAATTGGTAGATATCAAAGGGGTTGATGGGAAGACAACATTACTTTATTTTTATATTTATTTTTGGAGATCATCGGGGTACAAGGCATGCAGTTGGTAGAGAGATCTAATGGTCCAAACGGTATAATTCAGACTTAAAATACACTGTTAAACCAATGGGTGTTTTGAGATCCAAGATTTTAAAAAGTATAATTTTTCTTTAAAGGGTTCTAGCTCAATGGAAGAGCACCTGTTTTACAAGCAGGAAGATGGTGGTTCGATTCCATTGTGCCCTGACATGAGTTTTTTTCATTCAAATTCATTGTTTTATATTAGTTTTATAGGGACAAAATAGATATATTCTGTAACGAGAATGTTTTTATTGTCTTAACGAAAACAGTAAGTGGGATTAAAGATATATCTCTCATATAGAGACATATTTTTTATTATAGCTATTGTCTTTATGAAGACAAATAAAATTGTCTCTAAAAGACAATAATATTGATGTTTTATATTGTCTCATAAAGACAATTTTTTAAGACAATAATTTAAGACACTTGCTTAAAGACGACATTTAAGACAATACAAAAGTTTTATTTCGTCTCAAGTTAAGACAATTTACTCCAAAATTGTCTTAAATATTGTCTTAAAATCCCCCTTTATGTAGTAGTGTGGCATTGTTAAACTCCCAGATTTTCTTTGTTATGTTGTGGGCACATATTGCACTTTCACCGCAAAATTAGGAATGCCAATATGTAGGATTCGTTGTTTCTATACTTCCTTTTCCCTCCTAGCTTCCATCACTTTGTCCACATCATCCTAAAGTTGATCAATGCAAAGAGTTAATAGTGGTTCAATATTAGCCACCCTTAAGAAATCATCCATTATTAGGGTTTTGGACTCCTTCATATACTTGATCTTTTCTTTGAAAGACTGAATTATTATATCTATAGCCTCTATAGTTTTTCCATTATCTTTCAAACATTTCACATTAATGCACTTCAGGTCATTCTGCATGGATTGGGTGAGCTTTGTCAATTCTTTAAACAATTTTATTGACTCTTCATGACCCTACTTTATGATCGAGTTCCTCCACTCAATACTTTTCTTTTACACATAAAACACATTGTCATGTCCAAATTTGCCACAACCTTCTCTGGCAAGAACTTGATCATGAATGTACCTTTGAAATTCATTCATTTGAGAAATCACCGCTGACCATTTTACATTTTCCTTCTCCCAAGAGGCAATTTTTTATTCTGATTCTTTGATGACAACCACAGTATAATCATATGTCATTCTTAAATGAGTAATATATTTAGTGTCTGTCTGAATAACTCTATTTAGCCAATTATTAAAAACCTCAGTTACCATCTTACACCTCTGTATTTGGTCTAGCATTTTTTGATTAGCTAGAGACTTGGGATCAAACGAGATAGGTAACTGGGATACAAGTTGTGGGATGGGATTATGGATAGTGTCAATATACTCAGCCATTAGACACGGGGTTTTCTTTAATTATTTCTTAACCTTCTCACCTTTCCAGGTTTTGTTGACCATTTTCCTAGCAGAAGCTTTCAGGTCATGCACATCTACAACTTGTGAAGCAGCGCCAAGATTGACCTTTTCCACTATCTGAACTTTGATGTCTATTAGTGGGCGTGCCACTTTTACATTTCAATTTCCTATATTTAAGTCAAAATCCACTCTAGAAGAAGTTTTGAGTTTCTTAGATTTAGGGGTCTTCCCCAAGCACTTGTTGACTATATATATTCTATAGGCAAGGATATTGAAACTACATTCGTCTTCTTATTTATTGAAATTTTCAGTCATTGAGGAGTGCTAATTGAAACCCCCTTTTCAAGAGTAACTTTGTTTGGGGTCACATTCAATGATACCATTGTATTTGCAAGATCCTGCATGGTTTCAACCTCTTTTTCTACATATGTACTTTCTGTCATAGGTATATCAAAGTTTTGTTCAGCCATTGCCAAGAATAAAGGAAACCCAAAACAATTTCCTTCTGCTACAAAGAAATAGTGACAGTGGTGGGAAATATTAGAAGTCACCTTTCATAAAATCTCGATTTCCTATTAATTTTGAGCAAGAGTATCCATGATCTCCAGCGTTGTTTTTCTTCACTTGAAAATTTATGTCTTTTCGATACCAAATTAGCTCATCGGTCATCTCTTAAATAACACAAAGTCCTATTGAATAATTGCTAGATTTAGAAAATTAATTCATTTCTGTCAAATTTACCTGATAAGACATCTTTCTGACACTATCATTAATTATTAGTCACTTTCCGCATGAAGCCCTTGCAATATAATCATTACCTTTAATTTGTAAAAGTTTTAAAAATTTAAACTTCGTAAAATGCCTAGAATATATTTCCCTTCAATTATTTTCCCTCATTTATCGCTTGGCCTTTATATTCTCATGTGCGGTGAACCACATACTTTGAACCAAACAAGAAGTACAATTATTCGATTTCAATATCGGCTGACTTGCTTCATGCTTTTTAAACTTACATTCAACTTGAGACTCAAATCAATAGTCAGAATATGCAGATATATAGAATGAACCTTGAACTTTTGAACTTCAATCAAAAGGAAAATAAATATGCTCTATTTTTGCTCGCTGGGAAAACTTTGGAAGCAAAAATAGGGGTAACAAATAGAAAACAAATCTTTTTGATCTCTAATTTATGGTAAGAACACTTTTCGCCTCTAAGAAAAGACTTTTTATATTAAAAGTAATAGGCACCACATTTACACAAGATATTCTCATTGTCCAACTAAGCTCCTGTCTATTGTTTACGTTAAAAGCTGGTCTTCGCCAAGTGATCCTACGCCCCCGCTTGAAGCTATACAAGAATTATCGCGATTAGAAGTCGTACTCCGGTCATCTTTTAAGGCGGCTGAGATAAGGTAAGCAAAATAATTCGGAGTAATAGACATTTTATTTGGCTATTTATCGTATGGCCCTGCTTGTATCACTTAATTAAGAACAGTTGTTGACCCACCTGTCCTGTCAAGTTTTAAAGGCGGCTGAGAAAATCTTGGAGTGACGGAGATTTGGGTTGACTAATTATCATGTTTAAAGCCATGGCTTGTAAGCCCAATATGCACGGTTCGAATCCCAATTTCACACAATGTAAAATGTATGATAACAAACAATCTAATCCACACTAAAATAAATATACGGTGTACATTATACTATACTGGCATAAGAATCCAGTGTAGACCAAAATAGATATGAACATATACATGAAGTTGATGTTTTCTATAAGCCATATGGGGACATGTACATAAATAATCTGCACAAAAAGATTGCAAACATAAACGGATCCCAATCTATCCTTTGAGCAGTTCATTAGTTCTCATTTTTCAGAGAAGTTGCAGAGCCAACATGTCCCTCTCTAATTGCTCTTCAGCCGACTCCAGTACTAACAATACGTATGATCATGATATTTTCTTGAGCTTTCGGGGCCCTGACAGCCGAGATTTTGCTGGCCGATTACATTCTGCTCTTGATAAAGTGGGCATTATAACCTTCTTAGACAGTAAAAGCTTACAAAAGGGTGACTCTATTTCGCCTTCTTTGGAGCAAGGCATTTGGTCAAGCAGAATCTGTATTCCTATATTCTCCAAAAGATTTGCCGGGTCAAAATGGTGCCTGAAGGAGGTACGGTTTATGGAAAAGTGTAGAAAGAGAATCATCCCCCTGTTTAACGGTGTTTCTCCTTCAGATGTTGGTAACCTGGATGGAGGCATATATGCAAAAGATTTCCAGGAACATGAAAGTAAGAAAGTATTCAGCCCTGAGGAAATCACTGAATTGAAAAGCGCACTACAGTGTGTTGTATGTCTGCCCGGCTGGTCAAGCCATCATATTTCCGGGTAAGCTTCCACTAATTTCTTTTTTCCTTTTCAATTGCGCCTGTAAACTATGCCATTGAGTATTACTTTACCCTTTTTCAGGGAGGAAATAGTGATTAATGAAGTTTTGAAGAAAATAGTGGACATCCTACGTTCAGAGAAAGGGTGTCTGGACATTCCAAAATGCTTTGGTTTGGACTGGCGTGTGGAGCATGTCATGAAATTACTAAACGAATCGGATCCTCAGAAGAAGACTGTGAAAGTGGGTATACATGGGATGGGCGGGATGGGTAAAACAACCCTGGGCAAGGTTGTTTGCAAACAACTCTTGTACTCCCGGTTTGAATTGCATTGTTTTGTACTGGGTGTGGGAGAAAGATGTGATGGGGAAAATGGGCTTGTAAAGCTGCAGACCCAGATGCTCAAAGATGTATCAACGTTCAGAGGCGAAGTGGGTCACGTTGATAGAGGTAAAGATCTCCTGCAATACTTTCTCAAGGGTAAGAAAATTCTCCTCCTCCTGGATGACATTCAAAGTTATGAGCAGTTAGATGCTCTTGGGGGCAATTACACTGACTTCGAGGCAGGCAGTTGTTTGCTCATCACATCTCAGAATCAGCAAATTCTAAATATGGCGAATGTTGACAAAATGCACGAGGTGAGGGGGCTTCCTCACGGACATGCCATGGACTTATTTAAATTCCATGCATTTCCTAACTCCTGCTGTCCATATCAAAACCTACAAACTCTGAGCGATGATATTGTCAGTGGCTGTGAAGGCCTTCCTCTTGCCCTCCAACTTCTTGGGAAAACCCTGGCTGGTGTGGGCGATATAAATGTATGGAAAGGCATGGGAGGCATGTTAAGGAGTGAGCCCAATTTGCAAAAGATACTTAGAGCCTCCTACGATACCCTTGATCCCCTTGAGAAGGAAATGTTTCTGGATATTGCTTGTTTTCTTACAGGAACGAACAAAGAAATTGCTATGATCTTTTGGGCAGACTGTTGTCATGCTTCTTTCAGAAATCTCTTGCAAAAGTCCTTGGTGAACTTGGGCCCTAGTAACGAATTGTTGATCCATGGCTGCCTCAAACATTTGGGAAGAAATTTGGCAAATGAAACGATTACAAAGCTCCATAAACGCACGAGACTATTCGATGGGGACGCCGAGCAGTTTGTGCTGAATCTACCCTTGGTATTTAGCTATTCCTCTACATCCCATTATATTTATTGAGTATGTCAGTTCGAACTTAAATTATGTACGGCTATTTTTTGTTTATGTCTTCTATAATATCTAGATTCTGATTACACTGGAAGTGAGTTATATATGTGTATTTTTATATGGAATCAAGGGAAAGGCCATGAGAGTGCGTTATCTTCGCTACGAGCCCAAGGAGAGGAAGATATTGAAGGCAGACATGTTCATGTCACTGTACGATTTGAGGCTGCTTTGGCTTGCAGACGTTGTGGTAGATGGACATTTTTCTGAACCATATTGCTTTGAGGATTTGAGATGGCTAAGATGGAGTAGATGTTCATCAACACGGCTACCTCCGGGAATGAACCTGAACAACCTTGTTATTCTAGAGGTGATCGATAGTCAGATAACTCATCTCTGGGACGAAGAAACAGAAGAACAGATATGTCCTCAGAGACTGAAAGTGCTTATTTTGAGAGGATGTGCGTCCCTGGAGAAGCTTCCTTCTACAATAACCTATACCCAGTTGCAGATCCTGGACTTACATAATTGCCACTCACTCAGAAGCTTGCCCGATACGGTGGGAAACTTCTGCAGCTTAGTTTCTCTCAACATGGAAGGCTGTGGTGTTTCTTCTCTGCCAGATGATTTCGGTAAGCTTTCAAATCTGAAAGAACTGAATCTGTCTTGGTGCAAGAATTTGCACAATCTTCCGGCTAGTTTTGGCAATCTGACTAGGTTAGTAAAATTAGAAATTCATCACAATACTGAGCTTAGAGAGCTGCCGGACACCATTGGCGGCCTAAAAGCTTTGTGTTATCTGGATGCGGGCTACTGCCAGCTATGTGACGACGGACTCCCAAACGGAACATTCGAATTGTGTTCGTTAAGAGTATTCCATCTTGAGCATAACGGATTTCGCAGTCTTCCCGGTGGCTTACAAAAGTTGAGTGGACTTTGGGAGCTGCATTTGGACGGCTGCAGTGAACTCTCCCAGCTGCCATGTGTCCCGCCATCGCTGCAGATGCTGTTTGCCCGCGATTGCGCTCGTCTGGACAATTTACCCTGTTTGTCGGGATTGACGAGTCTTTCTAGATTAGACGTCAGCAAATCACGTCATCTGATGGACGTGGCCGGGTTAGAATCTTTGCATGGATTAACCACGCTGAGGTTAATGGAGTGTCAGAGTATGTCCACCGACACACTGGGGAGATGCTTGCAGGGTCTCAAATCTTTGGAGTGTGTTTTCATTGGCGGGCCCGGCGTCTCCCGCGTGCACCTGCAATCTTTATATCATTCCCTTCAGGTATCTAAATTCTATATGATAATAGTGTCCCACTAAAAGGTTTGTATGATATTAAAACCCGCATCTAATGTCTAAATAATTAACGTAATATGAGTATTTGCAGGACATCTCTTTCAAGAACCAATGTCTAATGTCTACTCCGGTGATCACTTCAACTTGGCTGCATGCCGAGGCGAATGGACGGGATAATTGTTTTGATTTATGTGCAGTTCACAAGTATTGTGCAGGATATATAGTTTGTTGTCTTTCGCTTGGGCAAGTGTTTAATCGGGAAGAAACGAACAGACTGTTATGCAGGATTGAGAGGAAGCAGAATTTAGACCCACGGGAAGTGATCCACCCAGACATCAGTAATGGAAGGGAAGATGTGTTGGAAATACGCGTTGTTCGAGTAGAGAGTAATTCAAATTTCAATTGGCTGAGAATGGGAGATAAACTAACCGTGAATGCATGTTCTGATCATCAGCAATGGAAAGCATGTTTCAAATTTTTGATGTATGAAGCTGTTGATGCGGCTTATCCTCTTGCAGAAGAAACCTTCGACCCTACTACCATAACATTTGGTGTGTGAAAAAAAATCGGTTTAAATTTACTGTATATTGTTTGTATGATGGCCAAAGCTAAAAGAGTATATTGATTACATGAATTTATAAATTCTCTTACGATAAAAATAATCCAACATTTGACCACTTTTTGCCTCTCCAAAAAGTTGGTTGTCGACTGGGCAGGACCACTTGCCCACTCTTGTTTATTCTCTTTATTTGAGTTTAGTACTGGAACAAGCTATCATTTGACTCATCATATCACATTTAAAAAATAAACAAAAGGAGACGCTTAATTTTTATAAGTTGTGTGAGAATGAAATGTGCATATTTTTCTAGATACTCATAATTAAATTAATGTTTAGTATATTTTTATGTGAAGATCTGTAAATATTATAAATTTTGATTGATTTTGATTTGTATAATTTAATATTGTAAAAATATATATTTTAATGTTGATATTTCTTTTTGAGTTTCAGAGTTACATCATGGGTATTCATAATGGACGCGGCTATCCTCCATGTAAAATGTGTCGTTGACCAAATTTTAAAAAATGGAAAACACAGTTCAGATTTTCATGAAATTTTCAGCAATTGTTTTTCATGATTTCCATAATTTGTGGTGGAAAGCCAAAAAACAAATTGTATATTTTCACAAATCTGAAAAAAAAAAGTTTTACTCTTTTTTTGTCTTTGGTGCATTTTACATGGAGGATAGCCCTGCCATAATTTACATGAAGCGTATTTTTTGAGCAAATTCTCCTCCTCCTTAGAAAATTCACAGTTTTCCCTCTGACAAACAAGGCTCTGCAATTAAGTAGCCCGGCTTTGGTTCTCACATTTCACTTTATGCAATCTCACACATAATGTGGAATGTGATAAAAATCTAAAGGTGGATCTCACACATAATGTTGATCTCATATTCAAACTACTCTGTATGCATTATCCTAAGTAAGCTTAGGGCCCGTTTGGTTGCTGGAATACCAAATGTTGAATAACGTCAATTCTGGTAGATGCTGAAATTTTAGAAAATACTTATCCTGAAAATGATTTCCAGAGTATGGGCTGGACCCATTTGGTTCACCCGGAAGATGATTGAGAAGATGCATTTTCTGGGTTTGGGTGCCACAATCTGAAATTAAAATACGAAATGAATAAGAAAAACATTACTTAAGTACGAGCATTCAAGAGGAATGTTGAAGCAACAAAGTCACTTGTCAAAGAAAAATTCTTACAGTAGAGATAAAATGACAGAAGCATCATGGCTTTGCTCTGTGACTATTTGAAGTCCCTGTAGAAAACGTAGTACTTTTCCACGAGTCTCCCCAGCAATTACACCAATAGTTGTTTGAAAGGTAGTAGTTGATCTAGATCTGTGATCTTACCGTCTAACTCTCTCAGTACGGAACACATCTAGAACAAGAACAAAACAATGTAGAGTAGGATATGTGGTGTTGGCAGGGCTATTTTGACAGTCTGGCTACCACTTATCAACCACTCTACTTCTTATATTATAGGGGCCACCTTTGTACGCACAATGGTGAACTCAGTCTCCTCGCCCAAAGATTAGAATACCAGGTTACTCCTGAACTTGTAAGATGTGGAGATACAGCTCAGAGACCTGAGCATCGCACATGGAGTCTACAACTACGACTTCAACTGCGCCCTGAACATGTTTGCATTCAAGTCATAGAATGCATAGAGGTAAAATAATCCACTAGTCAAACATTCTCAATGCACAATACACCGAACAAAGAACGTCTAAAGAGGAGGTCTAGCGCATATCTTACACGGACACGAAATCTAGCCCAAATCTACCATGAGCTTCAAAACACAGTTCGAGTATGTTGAAAGGAATGTTTGGAAGAATGAATCCATGATGAGGCACAACTAGCGCCCAGCACAATGAGCTCGAGCAGTGAAGGAATAAAGGGAAATAATTCAAAGAAAATCCTTTGATTCATTCTCATGGAATAAAGTGATTAAAATTTAACTTGTTTGGAGAAGTCACAGATCTGATGACATATTAAATTTAGCTTAATTTCCACCTATTTGTGTGGAAAATGCATATGCTCATTTTTGGGCAAAATTAGAATTTTGAAATTCCAATTCTAATTTTTTTGGACAGACACAAACATGGAATAAACAAAACTGGGAATTAGATAATGCCAATTTCAGGTATATTCCAGCTACCAAATGGGCTCTTAAGTAAAGTATAATTAGGAATATTTAAGCCCCTTAAGTGCAACTTAGGGAAATGTACTTAAACCTCGTGAGGCAAAATTACCCCTCATAAGAAAAAATGAAAACTCACAATTCTCTCAATAATGTTGGAGTAAATAGTTCTTATTTTTTATTACATACTTTAGTTTACTTAAGTAATCTCATTAATAAGGTAGATAGATATTATTGAGTCCTATTTAGACTCCAACATATTTTAGAGGATATTGTTGAGTTCTATTAGAACTCTACTTCCTCTAGGTTGATACACTTGTCTCAACCTTATCCTTTCTTTAGATCTTCTCTTTCCATAGTTTAATCAGAGCTTATTGTATCTGGTGCAGGACACCTCCTGCAGTTCCTATTTTAGTGCTTGGTTGTTTGTAGTAAGGTGTGAATCCATTGGATCACCCTAGTGTGTGTGTGTGGGTCTATTTTGTAAGGTGAAGGACCCTAAAGTAAGATATAAACCTTAAGGGTTCCGAAAACCATGTTAGACCATGTCTAGTCTCTTTTGGCTTTTTAGACCTTAGGTTGAATTTTATGTTTTGAAGCCTTAGTATATGTTCTTGTCATGTTTTAGATCACTCCTAAATCCTTGGAGGTTGGTAGAATTGGCATCTTGCTCAAAAATGCAACTTTGACAAATGTTGCTAAAAAGTTTTCTTTTTGAAAAATGTTGCTCGAGGAATGACAACTCAGTTTGAAATGGCCACACCAACTTCTTAGAGCATCTGTAACACCAAGATGATGCTATTTGATGTCTATATGCCATCTAGGAAGGTTAGATGTTACTGTGTATGGATTTTGAATTTCAGAGAAGGAAATGGAAGATTTTTCTGAGTCATTTTGTGTGTGTATGGCTTGGTATGGATTCATCTGATGAAACCACTTGTAGAAATTTGTGATGTTTTGAGTTATCTTACTGTTCCAGTTGGTTTCATCCATTTTAGTGAAGTTACATAGGAGTTAGAGCATTTTGTTTTGTCATTGTCTGAAAACCCTACCTTACTGGGTCTGCTCCAAAGATGTGACCCTAACTTGGGATGTATCCAATGGATCTGCTTGGCCACTTGGGTAATACAAGTTAGGGTCATGCACTTTAATATTTCAAAGGCTCAGAAGGTCAATGTTGGTTCCATGAATTTTAAGACAAAGCCCTAGGCTAATTATCTCTATGTAATTAGCCTTCTTTTTAGGTAGAGTCACATGCATTTGAGTTATTTGGTTAGAAGGATTGAACCAATGGTGGATCTAGGTCATTTTGAGATAGAGGGAACTATCCAAGTCCTTTTTCTCACTCTATGAACCCACCTTAGACCACTTGCTTAGTTATCCAAGCCTACTGTAGCTAATTAGGCCTGTGAGCTTTGCAAGAGTTTAGTGGTGCAGGAGTAGAGTGGAGTCCTAAGGATTTGGGGGTTTTCAATACTCCATAAAGGGTATCTAGAACCCAATTCAGATTAGTTAGATCCTTCTGTGATAGAAAATTATGCTCAAAAAACCCTCTGGATAGGGCTACAAGAGAATCTAGACCAATTAGTGTTTGACTAAACTTAGGTCTATAGAACTGAATCCATCGGTGGATTCTCAACCCTTGGGGTCTAAACAAAGTCTATCACCCCTTAGATTGGTTGATGAAATCTTCTGGTAAAGAGTTTCACTGTTAGGCTTGGTTTAGGGAAAGTGTCCCTAAAAGATAAATTGCAGAGGTTGGTGTCTTTGTTTAGGAAGCCAAGTTGTGATCAAAAGAGTGATTTGGCGTCTTGGACAAGTTTTTATACACCCTAAGAAAGCAAGTATGGGATTGGGATACTAGAACAAGAAGTTTGAGGTAGCTATAAGAATTTGGAGCCTACTTAAGTCTTCCTGCAGTGCACTCTGCATCAGGTGGTATCAGAGCATGCTAACATCTTGGAAGAAGTGAAAGATGGGTGATAGGATAGAAGACACTCCAAGACAGGAAGTTCCTACAAGAATCACTAATGTGGAATTGGCTAAAATTGTCAGGGAAGAAGTAGACAAGAACAAGAATATGGAAGCAGAGATAAGGAAGTTGAAGGGCCTCCAAACATAAAAGGAAGAAGGAGGAGACTCTGAAGAAGAAGAAGAAGACATAGGATAGGATGAAAGGAAGAACATACCTGTAGAAAAAGTTTAGTTCCTTGAAGCTCTTGAAAGAGTTGGAAGGAGAGATCAAAAATCAGACATTCCCATGTTTTCTGGGAAAATGAACCCTGAAGAATGTATGGATTGGGTAGAAGCTTTGGAGAATTACTTTGAGTGTGACAATGTCCTTGAAAATTAAAGGGTCAAGGTAGAAAAATCCAAAATGAAAGGCCCTGCCTTAAGTTGGTGCAATTTTCTACAAAATGAAAGGATTGAGGAAGAGAAGAACCCTATCTCAACATGGAAAAGGATGTTGATAGAAATCAAAAAATAGTTTGTACCAGAGGACTATGAAATCACCCTCCATAAAAAGTTTCATAATCTAAGGCAAAAAGACCTTGATGTGAGTGGGTACACTGAAGAATTGCATAGAATGACCTTGAAGGCCAAAATCGCTAAGAGTGAGAAGCACAAACTTGCAAGGTATCTCAATGGATTGAAGTATAGAATTCAAGATGAAATGAATCTATTCAACCCTGAATCAGTACATAAGTATTTTCAAATGACACTAAAGATTGAATAAAAACAAAGGAGGAAAGGAGAACAAAACAATAGAGGAAGAGGGAGTAATTTTAGAGGCAGAGGCAGGTTCAATGGCAGGGATCCACTCCAAAGGAACCAAGGAGAGTTTAATAACTAGGATTCAGAAGGAGAGCACAATAACAAAGGCAACTTCAGAGGTAGGAGTTCAAATATTAGAGGGACATTTGGTGGAAGAGGACCTAGTGTCTTCACTGGGAAGTGTTTTACTTGCAATCAAATTGGACACCAATCCTTTAGATGCCCTGAGAAGAATGGCACCAGTAGACAAGGAGGGGATAGAAGAGTACAACACACCCAAGACGATGACAGTCAGAGTGTATCCTCTTACCATTCTACAACTTCAAGACCTGAAAATCCAGAACAAGGAGAATGTCTCATGATAAGAAGGACACTTCTAAGAGTACCTACTACTGCAGAACCACCTCAGAGGAATTCATTATTCAGAACAAGATGCAAGGTGAATAACAAGGTATGCAAAGTTATAGTTGACTCTGGATCCACTGATAATATTGCATCTAGGGAGTTAGTGAATAAGTTAAAGTTTCATGTAATCCCTCACCCTTTCCCTTATAAAGCTTGTTGGTTGACAAAAGAGAAACAAACTATCACCAATGAACAATTTTGGGTAGATTTTAAGATAGGGGAGTATACAGACAGAGTTTTATGTGATATCGCAGAGATGGATGCATGTCATTTTTTATTAGGAAGACCTTGGCAATTTGATGTAGATGCCAAACATGATGGAAAGTCTAATGTGTATACCATAGTTAAAGATGGTGTTGAGTATGTGATGAATCCACTCCCTGACAGTGAGAAAGAAAAACATGTGACTAGTAGTGTCTTGCATGTAGGAGAAAAATAATTCATGAAGGTGCTAAAAGAAAGGGATACACCTTGTTATGCGTTAGTAGTAAGACTTAAAAAGACACCACTAAAAGAGCCAAAGGTCAAGGCAACCACTACGGATATAGGTCCCAAAGAAGTCAAAGCACTGCTAGACCAGTATAAGGGTATCATATCTGAAAGTATACCAGAGTCCTTGCCACTTGAAAGAGAAGTGAATCACTACATAGACCTCATACCAGGGGCCATTCTTCCTAACAAAGCAATATACAAGATGACCCCTAAACAGAATCAAGAGATAGCAAGACAAATTGAAGAATTGTTGTCAAAAGGTCTCATTAGGAAAAGTGTGAGTCCTTGTGTAGTCCCTGTCGTCCTAGCACCCAAGAAGGAAGGCACATGGATACTATGTATGGATTCTAGGGAAATCAATAAGATAACCATCAGATATAGGTTTCCTATGCCTAGAATAGAGGATTTGATGGTCTTTTTAGGGGGTGCATGCTACTATTCCAAGATAGATCTCAAGAGTGGTAACCATCAAATAAGAATTAGAGGTGGAGATGAATGGAAGATATCATTCATGACTTTAGAATGCCTCTATGAATGGCTTGTGATGTGTTTTTTTCTCTCAAATTCCCCAAGAACTTTTATGAGACTAATGAATGAAGTGTTGAAGCCTTTTCTCAATAAGTTTGTTGTTGTATATCTTGATGATATTCTATTTTTTAGTAGGAGAAGAGAAGAGAACCTCAAGCATTTAGACAGGGTGATGAGGAAGCTCCATGAGGAACAATTGAAAATAAACATTGAAAAGTGTATATTCCTTCAAGAAGAACTTGTGTTCTTAGGTTTTTTGATCTACAAGAACAGTCTCAAGATGGATCTTTCCAAAGTTGAAGCCATTCTCAATTGGCCACCTCCTACTACACCTTCAGAGGTAAACATTTTCCATGGTTTGTGTAGCTTTCATAGGAAATTCATCAAAAAATTTAGTGGCATATGTACTCCCATTTTCAACACTATTAAAGGTGGAAGAAAATGCATATTTACATGGACTAATGAAGCTAATGAGTCCTTTGAGTTGTTGAATAAAAAGATTGAAGAGCAACCTATCCTAGTCCTACCAAATTTTCACAAGGTGTTTACAGTGGAATGTGATGCAAGCAACAAAGCCATTGGGGGAGTCTTGAGCCAAGAAGGGAAACCACTTGCCTTTTTCAGTGAAAAACTCAATGAAGCTAATAAAAAATACTCAACCTATGACCTTAAAATGTATGCAATGGTTCAATCACTTAGGAAATGGAGACATTATTTTACCCCCAAGGAATTTGTGGTCTTTACCGATAATCATGATCTTAGTTTTTTTAATAGACGGGAGGAACTTAACCATAGACATGTGAAATGGATGGAATTCTTGCAGTCCTATACATTTCCTATCAAGCATAAGAAAGGGATTGTGAACAAAGTAGCTAATGCTCTTATTAGAAGACACATAACCATCCAAACCATTCATTTGGAGAGTGGTGGAGTTCATGCCATGAAATATATGTATGCTATGGATGAGGATTTCAAAGAGGATTACCAATTTTGCACTGAGATGACAAACAGATACCACACTGATTTCTTAGAATTTCTTGTGCAGGATGGTCTACTTTTAAAAGGTAGTTTATTGTGTGTCCCAAAAGGATCCATGAGGGAAAAAATTATCAAAGAAAAGCATTATGGAAGCTTATCTAGTCACTTTGGGGTGGATAAAATATTGGAACTTGTTAGAAGGTTCTACCACTAGCCCAAGTTGCAAACAGATCTCAGGAGCTTTGTGGAAAGTTGTTCAGTTTGTCAACAAGCCAAAGGGCACACCTTCAATGCAGGGTCATACACTCATTTACCCATCCCTTCAAAACCTTGGGATTCAGTAAGTATGGACTTTTTCCTAGGTCTTCCAGATACCAAATATGGATTTGATAGCATTTATGTTGTAGTAGACATATTTTCAAAGATGGCACACTTCATTCCTTGTAGAACAACTCATGATGCATCTCACATAGCAGGGTTATTCTTTAGAGAAGTTGTAAGGTTCCATGGACTGCCATTGTCAATCATATCAGATAGGGATCCTAAGTGTTTAGGACATTTTTGGAGAGCACTATGGAGAAAACTAGGGACCAATGTTTCACTGTCATCTACATATCACCCACAGTTTGATGGTTAGATAGAGGTTATAAATAGGTCCCTTTGCAACCTTTTAAGATGCCTTACCCAAGAACATGGAGCCACTTGGGATGCTATCATAGCACAAGAACAATTCTCATTCAATGATTCAGTCAATAGGAGTACTGACTACCCAAGGAGAAATACACAAAGCTTATGATGAAAAATATTGGCCCTTTCAGGATTCTGAAGAAATGTGGCAATAATGCCTACAAGATTGATTTACCTTCTCACATTGGTTTGTCTCTTATTTTTAATGTTGCAGACATCTATGTTTATAAAGGTGTTTTTAGTACTAATGATCTTGTAGGTACTTCAGAACCTCCTACACTCCATCCACTCAAGGACATGCCCCAAGCACCTCCTCCTGAGATTGAAAGCATTACAGAAAAGAGAGTGAACAAGAAGACTATGAGGAGCACTTACTATGAGTACTTAGTCAAATGGAAAAACCAAACCATTGAAGATGATACCTAGTTGACCCCTGAAGACATTCAGAAAACAAGCTATACACTTGAAGACCTCCCAACTCAAGAGACTTGAGTTACTTTTGTCATGGGCAGTATGGTGCAGGGCACCTCCTGCAACTCCTTATTTAGTTCTTGGTTGTTTGTAATAAGGTGTAAATCCTTTGTATCACCCTAGTGTGTGTGTGTGGTTCTATTTTGTAAGGTGAAGGACCCTAAGGTAAGTTATAAACCTTAAGGGTTCCTAAAATCATGTTAGACCATGTCTATTCTCTTTTAGTTTTTTAGTCCTTAGGTTGAATTTTTTTGTTTTGAAGCCTTATTATAGGTTCTTGTCATGTTTTAGATCACTCCTAAATCCTTGGAGGTTGGTAGAATTGGCATCTTTCTCAAAAATGCAACTTTGACAAATGTTGCTAAAAAGTTGTCTTTTGCAAAATGATTCATGAGCAACTTTTGCAAAATGTTGCATGAGCAAATTTTGCAAAATGTTTCGGGGCCCCTTCAAAACATGCTTTTACCCCAAATCAAAAACTTTTGCAAAATGTTGCTTGAGGAATGACAACTCAGTTTCAAAGGGCCACACCAACTTCTTGGATCATCTATAACACCAAGATGATGGTATTTTATGTCCCTATGCCTTCTAGGAAGGTTAGATTTTATTGTGTAGGGATTTTGATGTTCAGAGAAGGAAATAGAAGAGTTTTCTGAGTCATTCTCTATGTGTACGGCCTGGTACAGATTCATCTGGTGAAACCAGTTACAGAACTTTGTGATGTTTTGAGTTATCTTACTCTTCCAGTTGGTTTCATCCACTTTAGTGAAGTTACATAGGAGTTAGAGCATTTTGTTTGGTCACTGTCTGAAAACACTACCTTACTTGGTCTGCTCCAAAGATGTGACTCTAACTTGGGATGTATCCAGTGGATCTGCTAGGCCACTTGGTGAATACAAGTTAAACTTTCGTGCACTTTAAGATTTCAAAGACTCAGAATCTCAATGAGGGTTCCATCAATTTTAAGACAAAGCCCTAGGCTAATTATCTCTATGTAATTAGCCTTCTTTTTTGGTACAATCACATGCATGTGAGTTGTTTAGTTAGAAGGATAAAAGAAATGGTGGATCTAGGTCATTTTTGGATAGAGGGAACTATCCAAGTCCTTTTTCTCACTCTGTGAACCCATCTTAGACCACATGCTTAGTTATCCAAGCCTAATCTAGCTAATTAGGTCTGTGAGCTTTGCAAGATTTTAGTAGTGCAGGATTAGTGTGGAGTCCTAAGGCTTTGGGGGTTTTCAATACTCCATAAAGGATATCTAGAACCCAATTTAGATCAGCCAGATCCTTCTATGATAGAAATTTATGCTCAAAAATCCCTCTAGATAGGACTACAAGAGAATCTAGACCAGTTAGTGTTTGACTAACCTTGGGTCTATAGAAGTGAATCCATTGGTGGAGTCTCAACCCTTGGGATCTAAACAAAGTTATCACCCCTTAGATTGGTTGATCAAAGCCTATGGTGACGAGTTTCACTCTTAGGCTCGGTTTAGGGAAAGTGTCCCTAAAAGATAAATTGCAGAGGTTGGTGTCTTGGCTTAGGAAGCCAAGTTGTGATCAAAAGAGTGATTTGGCCTCTTGGAAAAGTTGTTATACATCCTAAGAAGGAAAGTGTGGGATTGGGATACTAGAAAAAGCAGTTTGAGGTAGCTATAAGAAGTTGGAGGCTACTTAAGTCTTCATGCAGTGCACTCGACATCAGTATCTTTATATTCACCTTATTTTAATATTGTTTCGTGTGTTGATTATCTCTCACTTCTACAGGATGTCGGTAGACTATATCCTAGGAATAGGATGACCTATCCTAACAAATATTGAATGAGAGAGAAGAAGAGACCATGAAGGCCCCCTCAATGTCAAATATCTTGCAAAGATGGTCCAAGATGTTGATCAATGTTCTTCTAGAAGAAGAAAATAGAGCCAATATTGCACCAAGAATGTCAAACTATGACAAAATAAACTACCAATTTCGATGTAGAGTGATTGATGAATCACCACTATGATATGATAGGGATCAAACATGGAGACATCTACTTGAGAATCAACTAGATACTCTTTCATGAGAAATTGCTACAATCAAAGTCTCAAATGGAGCCATGCACACCAATAACTTATTGGCAAATTTGTACAATATGTGTCTCTCTAGAGCCATGCACCAAGTCTCACAAGATAATTCCTAATCTACTAACATAGGGATTACATCAAATATGTCATCAATGACAAAGTACAATGAAAGATGACACTTTATGATAATGTATGTACATCATTGCTAATGCAAGAGCATACAACATAGCTACAAAACTGGAAACATGATAATGATGCAACCAAAGATGCCTTGTAGAATACTGTAGAAAATGTTCCCTCCCATTAGATAATGTTGCCAAGAATATATAAAAAAATAAAACTGGCCTCCCCCTCCTAGTTGTCGGTTGGAAGACGCTGCATGAAAGGTATGAGGTGGACAAAAAAATAGTGTTTCCAATTTTACTTATTTATTTAAAATTTTGTTTTCCAAAAACTCAGTAAGTTTAAGAAAAACTTTTATTGAAAATCCCATCAAAAAAACTTTATTAAAATAATAATAAATAAAAACACATGTAGTTTATTACTAAATGAAAAAAAAAAAATTATTAAATTAATAACGAAAAATACATAATGTTTTTTTTTAATTTTTAATTAAAAACTTTATTAAACAAATTAATAAAGAAAACTATACTACATATTTTATTAAAAACATCTTTAAAATATATATATTCAAAAAACTTAATTAAAAACATATTTTAAAATAAAAGTTTACTTAAAAATAAATAAAAGAAAAATTAATAAACACCTTACGGGGTGGGTCCTGTTGCAGAGCCCTAAATCCTACATTACAAACACACCCAAGAGACCTTGATCATTGACCAAAATGCAGCTACAATTGGCTTTCAAACCAACTCTTCAAGGAAAACATATGGCTTCCCAACAAAATCACAAGGGCCAACTTAGGGAACAACATAGCCTATAGAGGGGCATTCAATTTTAGATATTTGTGTGCTTCACTTGACAACAAATAATCCATCCAATGCTTAATACAAACTCTAAGCCACCAAAAGAGATTGCTTCCTTGTTCAAGGACTACTAGGCCTATTAGCCTTGTCCACACGGGCTTAGGCATTCAACTCCCAATCAATAACCTTGGAGACTAATGGATAACATTGTTGGACACATTTTGACATGTTACAACACATACTCAAACATGACACTATGATCATTCAAAATTATTGATCAAAACTTGAGTGTTACACAACTTTTAAGGCCTAAATATGCAACTTTTACACAATGACTACCACCAAATTACATTATCTGACCAAGCCAACAATGTGGAAAGATAGAAACCAAATCCTAACCCTCAAATATACTGGCCTCCAGTGCAAAAACCTCTCAAATTTACCAAATAATTCAACTTAACAATCACAGTCATAAGGAATAAGACAGTCACATGGTATTTGAAGGCCTGGGGTATCAAGCCATTTCTTCCAAACTCCATATATCATTCCCAAACCTATGGAATCTTGTAGAAGATACTTAGAAATATCAATCAACCCATTTGTACAATTTTTCCATGGTCAGCATGGGAGTTATAATAATATTTTTACCAAAACCCTTGTTAAGGAGGGTTTTCAGCCTAGATTCAAAAAAATTCTTCATGCTTTCACTATATCAAAAATAGAGGCTCAAACCACTTTCAATTCAAAGTGGATTCACCCTAATTCCAATCTACATAAATTTAAATTGCAAAAATAATGCATACAAAGTAGTGCCAAGCCAAATAATAGAAGAAAATTAGTCATGGGTTGTAGAAATTAGTAAATTTTATTAAGGATTCCTCTCCAAAATCATCCAACCTTCAATGCATCAACCCAAAGAGGCTTTGTAGACACATAAAAATCCTTTTTCCAACTTCTTTCAACCAACTTTTGAGTTAAATGACTGTTGGTTGCTTAGTGACAACTTTTCTGACAACTTTGTTCAACTTTTGCACTTTTTGTCATAACATTACCAAACTTGACCAAACTCATCCATATAACTCTGAAAACACTTATTTTCCCTCTATACATTCTTATACAACCTTATTACATCATTTAAATCCATATTGGTCATTTTTACATGCTTTGACCTTGTTTGACTACATTAGGACAACATGGCCAATATAGCACTTATTGGTACAAATGGCTTACAACTTGAAGTGTGTTTATTTCATTTGGTCCTTAAGACCTTATTAGACACAAAACAAAACATAACTTAGAAGTTTTCCTCATGAAGGAATGATCATCATGTTGGATAAACCTGCACCAGATTCGTAGGACCCCTACGGGCCGCAAGCATACTGCAGTGACTATATGTGTATTGTAGTAGCCATAGCACCTGTGGTGACTATAGGTACACTGTAGGCTATAGTTTCCTATGGTACCTAAAGGTACACTTATTGAGATATTATTCAGATTGTGCATATATGTGTTGACATTAATGTTTTGTCATTGATGTCAACATATTCCTACTGTTAGAGACAATGTTCTTGAGATGTTCAGTGAGATGATTTATGTGGTGCAACTACTACATTGAATATCAAATGTTGTGAAGGTACAAATATTTTCATTTATGTCTATAGTTGATCTATCTCAACTTACAGAGGTTCGCATATTGATTTGATTGAGCGGTGAAGGATTTATCAAAGATAGTTATTTTGGTTATTTTGTCAGAGACAATGTTTCAGTTATTGCATCGGTGTGGATCGGTTTAGCAATATTCTTTGTTGCTAACATGGTGATGATTTTAGGACATGGATGTGTGTCCTCAACTCGAATGGTTTGTGATTTGGAGAAGACAAGATATTTTTCTTTTATGACAGTGGAAATGTTTTAATATTCCTAATGAACAACGCAGAGATGAATTTGATTCATGAAACAAAGATGTTCATGTTGATGTCATGGTATTTCATGTTTCTTACTGATGTTTTTTTATTATGTCTTATTCATGTTGATGGATCGCATTGGGTGTTGTGAACGGAATAGAAGATTCCTCATGTAACATGTTGTTGTTCTTATTATTCTTGGTCAACTTGGTGTTGTAACATGTTGTGATAGATGGTGGCCCAATTTATGGATCTGGAGCATGCCCGAGGATGTTTTTATGGATCATTTCTATGTATGAGCTTACATTCAATGGATTGCATTGAGAATTAAGTTGTATTGAATATATATTTTGTAATTAGGTCCATGGCTAACCTAGTTGAGATAAATTGATGTAATGTATATAAATTTATGTAATCATTTGTAATTGCGAAGGCATGGCAGAAAGAAAGAGATGTTGATGAGAAGAGGTATGAGTGGAATCTACAATTGAGGTAGAGAATTGTTGTACTTCATTGGATCTATATTGTCATATCAAAGATGTATTTTTTTTAGCTCGTGAGCTTCGACAATATGTCCTCTATAATTTGAGATCAGGTATTGTTGTAAGGCAGTGAGCCTTCATTGGGATTGAGATCCTTGTTGTATTTGAGAAGTGAGCTCTAGGCAGTGTGCCTGAATGCATGTGTTTTCCCCTTGTAATACTCTTAATAGGGTATAGTGCTTTTAACAGAGTACATTCATCTTGTGGGTTTCATCCCCACCATGTTTTTTCCCCTAATAGGGTTTCCACATCAAAAATCTTGATGTTATGTATTGATTACTGTGTTATGTTCCAGCATTCATGTTTATCTTTTGGATCTGAGATCAAGTCATTATTTGGTTAAAGGCTTTGATTTTTTTGTCACAACTAATTCACCACCACCTTTAAGAAGGAGATTCTGATATTTGATGGAACAAACTATACTATATGGAAGCACCGAATTATTACACACTTGAGATGTATTAATGAAGAACATTGATATATTACAAAGAAAGATTACCAACCTCCTACTGATCTATGTGGTCCTGCATGAACAAGAAGCTCTAATGGGGACAGGTATTTCATTCTATTCATTGGTGATTATTCTAGAATGACGTGGGTTACATTTTTGAAAGATAAATCTGAAGCCTTTGTGAATTCAAGATTTTCAAAGGTATGGTTGAGACTGAAACAGGATTGAGATTGAAATGTTTGAGAACGGAGATAGGTGGTGATTTTACTTCTACTGAGTTGAAGAGACAATAAGAAGTTTTGAGAAGGAACTTTCAGAATAAAGTATGTTATTTTTCATCCTTTGAGAGACAATAAGAAGTTTTGAGAAGGAACTTTCAGAATAAAGTATACTATTTTTCTTTCCTCTAAAAGGTGGTTCACTCATATTGACATTTTACGATAATATTTTTGTAATATCAATATGATAGTATATTTCAAGAAAAAATTTGATAAAAGTATGCACTTTCATCTACATGGTTTTATCAATATGTTTTTCTCTATATATTCAATTTTTTAATTTACTATCATAGTAATAAAAAAAACATATATCATTGGTTCAATGTGAGTTGTTAATCTAAGGGAGAACTTTGTATCTTGTATACAAGCTTAAAACTTTTGCAGACTTAATTATTATAGAATGTATTTGGTTCATTGCAGTTATTTCATTCTTCAAGGTGTCTACAAAATAGTTACTGGTTTTGATATCACAGGGTTCAAGAATGTTTAAGTGACAAATATGGTTTGGATTTATAGGTTTGATCATCAAATAGATTATTGTTGATATTGCAGATATAAATGGTTATATTGATCAGTGTTGTGTCGGCATATTCATGGCATGATTTGCACGTTAAATTATTTATTTCTCTAGCATTGGTGATGCAGGACTAACTCTTTGTTGTCCTTGATAGACTATTGTCTTGATATTCATAAAGATTTCTACAACTCGTGATTATCTTAGTTTTTATGTTCTTACTCACATTCTGATTCTTGAGATCTGCACAGGTACTATATTTTTGAGAATCTTGACCAAGTATGATTGATATGATAGTGAGATTATTTCTCTTTATGACAACACTCTGGATACATTATTCAGCATTATGAGTCACATCATGGTAATACTGATATTTTGATTTGGATATTTAAGAAAATATTTATATTTTCATTATGTAATCAAATATGTATGTTTGCTGATACAGCTGGTTAAATTACTCAGTATTAAATTACTATTATTCTCTCAGGCATATCTCTTGCAGGATTTCTCTTTGTTGTCCTTGATAGTTCAGATGGATTATGATAATTAATGAAATCTATGTATTTTATGCTATTTTTTTGTGTCAGCTTTGGATATTGTACAGGTGGTCTTTCACCTTGGTTAAGGTTGACATGACAGTGCATTTGCATCTCTTTCCTATTATCAATCAGCACTTTGGGACCTTCACTGCACAAAGTATCTATTTTATTTTCCCTTGTTGACAAAAACAAGGGGGAGAAATGGTAAAGGCTAGTTGGATAGTATTTTTTCAACCAAGGACAAAAGGGGAATTTGTTGCTCCCGCATCTTTGTTTTCCTTGTTGACAAAAGATACTAACTTGGTAATCATGAGATTTGATTCAGTTTGACTTGCTAATCAAGACATTTAATTTAGTTTGACTTGCTAATCACGACATTTGATTTAGTTTGCATTATATAGTTTTTAGTTTGACTATACCATATGGTTCATGGGTTGATTACATGGACATAGTTCACACTAACTCAGTTAGTATCATGTTCAATTTGTTATATACATATATTCAATGCTCATATGATTAGAGCATAGTATTTTGCATTGACATTATGTATATTGGATATCAGTGATGATTTCAGTATGTGGCATTGATCTTGTTATGATATCAAATCACTAGTAATGACTGACAGTGATTATTATGATGTTTCAAGTTTTGAGTATAAATGGTGAAAGTTGAAAAGATCCATTTCACGATCTTTGCATTGAGATTTCAAAGTATTAAAACCTTTGGTCACAAGGTTGTGACCCAGAAAAAGCTAATATGTGTCCCCTAGCATTTGTTATGAATAATTTGGAATACCTTGTTATCGGCATATTGAATAGTATTACTATACAAGTTGTTGATGCCTTAACTATCAACATTTAAGTGGGAAGATTAAAGTTTTGTTTTGAATGCCATATCAGCATCATATTGTATATTGTTATTATGGGAGCTAAGGCATCACAGTTTGAAGACAACACAATCAAAGAACTCATTTTTTAGAAGTTACAAGAGCCACCATAGTAAGGAAGATGTTTATGAGTTAGTTTCCAAGTAAAGTCTGAAACGGTGTAAAAGATTTGTTTGCAAGATCTTTGGAGATTTGGCAGTGTCGAGACCCTGCCAGGTGTTCTTGTTCTTTCATTAAGTTTTTATGCTTAATCTATTTTGTTAGATTAATGTATCATGCACGCAATTACTTTCTTTTGTTTATCCATGGATCCTTTTTTTAATTTTAATGCATGATACTTAGCATTCTATGGGTCATTACCATTCGGGTGTGTTTCTTTGACATACATCATTGTCTTTGTTCATAAGAGTTTTCAAAGCCTAGTTCTGGATATATTTTGTAGAGTTATATAATAGTGTTTCTGCAAACCCTGGTTACGGTTTTTTTTAAGCGTAGAATATGCATCGTGTTGTTCTAAAACCTTTGAGGTTCAGTGCTTCATTCAAGATGATATGTATCATGCTTTTGCAAAAACATTTGTTGCATACAATATTATATTATGATTATTTCATATCGACACTCATTCTATCTATTCATTCCTTCAAACCTTTTCTTGTTCATGCACTTTTGTATTGTGGGTCTAGTGTGTGGTCACTATACATACAATGTGTTGAACCCAAATGTGAAAAGTTTGTATTTTCATGGTGATAATGAATCTTGAACTCATGTATGGTATTTGGTGTTGGGTTCAGTTATGGAGTTAAGATATGAGGTTTGATTTCAAGTTTTATAAAGATTAAATCGGAGATTAAAGTATTCAGTTTTTGACAGACTGGTAACTTGCAGAATTATTTATTTGAAAGGTATAATTATTATTAATGAACAATGATACATTATATTGATAAATGCAATTATAAGATGTAAATCAGAAACGTGTATGACAATTTTTTGTGTTAAGATTCTCAGACAGTTGGACTTAGTTCCCTTCATCAGTTTCATTTCAGTTTGGAATCAGTTTATAATATACTATAAATACTTTAAGGGCCCGTTTGGTTGGGGAATTGGAAAATGAAACAAATCATGGTTATCCATAGCCTGGTTATGCAAACCCTGGTTTTCATTTTTTGGGACTGTTTGGTTGACCTGGAAGATGGATTTGTAAATCCACATTCCAACAGTTAAATCGACGCAGTGCTCCGGACCCGACAAGATATATAAAAAAATTTAATCATGCAAACCTTGGACCCGACGGCAAAGTTAAAATGGCTTTAATCTCTATGAAAACCATGGAGATGAAAGTCATTCCACCTCTTTAGCAAGAATTTGGANNTCCACATTTTTGCACAAATGGGGATTTGCAAATCCATATTCGCATTCAATTTAGAGGTCACCAAACAAGGAATTGCACCCCATAACCGGGTTATGGGCTGCATAACCCGGTTATGGGGTGCAACCAAACGGGCCCTAAGAGAAGAATGACTTGAGGTGTACAGAAAAAGAAGGAATAATGAGTTTTGATTGATCGTACTCTGATAGTATATTGTGCACAATCAGTTGTGACCGGAAGTTCTAATTGACTTAGAGTCTATGATTAGATATTATGTACTATTAAGTACAAAGACATGTATTGTGTTTAAAGATGTATAGTATGTAGTTGTAGGACCTAAATATCAATAAGATTTTATGACTTCTGTATGTAGCAACATTTTAAAAGATTTGAGAACCCTATTGTAATACTTCAAAATTGGCACCTTACAATTCTAATCAATTTTGGTGTATTTTCTCATCATCAAAGTCCTATTGTACTAGGCAAATTTTCCTTTCTTATTGTCTTTAATTGACTTAGTCTCAAATAGAGAAAACCTAAATTTGCATAAATCTTACACCATATTTAATTCCTAAATTTTCAAGATTTATTAGCTAAAAAATCCCTATGATTAATGAATTTAATTCTAAAGACCTAAGTGCTTTTAAATTAAATTAATCCCACCCCCTTTAGCTAATACACATCAAAGGAATTAAATATTATTTGGTTATTTGAATGGATTATCCTCACTTGAATTTAATAATTCAAACAATGTGAAAA
>MU226588.1:359277-378557 GCA_018584345.1 Thuja plicata | reverse complement strand
TGGGGCAATCTAACCCTAATTCCTAAAATTTATTCTTCATTCTGAAGACGGCTCTCAAAATCTATTTTCGACCGTTATCTAGGTAGCCTAACCCAGATCTCGGAGGGCTAACCTTCATATTGGGGCAATCTAACCCTGATTCTGGAGATAGTCCTAAATCTTTATCAGCTATCAGCAGACATTGTGGCAATCTAACCCTAATTTTGATCTTCTCTCAATTGGTATTTGTATTGTTGTCTTTGCAATCTAACTTAGACTTCAGAGAATCATGCTTTGTTCTGAAGATGGTTCTTCTTCTCGATCTGATCGGTGTCTTGGCAACCTAAACTGGACTCTCGAAATCTTCATCTGTCACATTAGATTATTCTTTGAATCAACGCGTTGCTCACACATCAATTCAAAGAGGGGGAAAATGTAGTACCCAAAAATTGGCACCTTACAATTCTAATCAATTTTGGTATATTTTCTCATCATTGAAGTCCTATTGTACTAGGCAAATTCTCCTTCCTAATTGTCTTTAATTGACTTAGTCTCAAGTGTAGAAAACCTAAATTTGCATAAATCTTACACCATATTTAATTCCTAAATTTTCAAGATTTATTAGCTAAAAAATCCCTATGATTAATAAATTTAATTCTAAAGACCTGAGTGCTTTTAAATTAAATTAATCCCACCCCATTTAGCTAATACACATCAAAGGAATTAAATATTATTTGGTTATTTGAATGGATTATCCTCACTTGAATTTAATAATTCAAACAATGTGAAAAGCCACCCATGTGGCAATAATTTATGTATTTAATTAAATAATTCCTTCATATTTGTCTCACCTTCTTCCATGAAGATGAAGAGTTAGACGTTTCTTCCCAAGAAACTCTTCATCCTCTCTTCAGGATTTTCTATATTATGGACGTTCTTTCCTTCATTTGAAAGAGAGCAATTTTTAGAGTGCCAAAACTATAGTGAATTATTGTCTCAATTCTCTCATATTTCTAAGCTTTTATTGCATATTTTAGTGTAGTTTCATTTAGTTTAATGGCATTCTTCATCTCAATTTAGTTTATTTTATTATCAAGTAGTTTAATTATGTTATCTCTTTCAAGTTTCTTAGCTTAAAATCTGTATCTTCATTTCTAGATTACAATTGCATCTCTCATATAGAATAAATTTCATTTAATTCTCAAAGCTTTCAAATCCTCCATTTTAGCAATGGTCTATGGTTATTCACTCTCGTTATGAGAGTAATCAAACACCCCAACTAAATAGGAGGCAATAGGTCGATTCAATTGATATTTTGGAATGAGCAATTCATGTTCATCTTTGCAATTCAACGACTAAACAATGACTATATTGTGTTGTGGCTAATTTAGAGGTCAACATTCAGACACATACACCTATAAGGTAGGTTGTAAAAAGGCCACTGAGGAACAAAAGGCCAACGAGACACAAGTCCAGTGAGGCATTAAATTGTCAGTGAGACAATATCTGTGAGATGTACCCATTGATTTGAAAGATAAAGCTAGTGAAAATAACTTTGAGTGGTTTTATTCCTGAGGAGAGTTTCCAGTACAGACAAACCTTGTGTCAATCTTTTGTGTATGATGTGTACTTTTTGTTATCTGCATTATTTGATTTAATGTTGCTCCAAGTTTATTAAGGGTTTTAAAAAGAGTTTTAAAAGTTAGAATTTGTGTATGATTAGTGATTCACTCCCCCTCAGTAATCATTGTACTCCAACAATTTATTAATTTCCTCTTGTTGTGTAAACTTTGCAAAAATGAATAAGCAACATAAAATATATGTACAATCATGAACATTTAGAAAAAAAACACTTCAAGAGTTCCTTTTTACGTACTCCATCTGCACTAATAGAAATTACTTCCTCCAGTCAGAAGAATTGATAAGCGTTGAATACGGCCTTCGCATAAGGAAGAAAAATATTGATGGGATGGCCTTTTTTCCAGGTGGAGATGAAAAACTTTAGATAAAACAAATCAAAAACAATAGAAAATGATGATAACTAGAGAGAAATGGTGAACAGATGAGATCTATTCAATGTTTGTGCATCGATATGGACACACACACACACACACACACATATATATGCATAAAGATTTTTAATTATTTATTTCTTAATTTCTTTGAATATATACACACATGTGTATAAATATACACACCTATGTATATATATATATACACACACCTGTGTGTATATATATACACACATGTGTATATATATACACACACATGTGTATATATATACACACACATGTGTATATATATACACATGTATATATATACACACATATATACACACATATATACACACATATATACACATGTGTGATGACATGTAACTGATTAAATATTTGATAATGTTAAGTTGAAGTTTATACAAAGCATTAAATCAATTGATGGCTTGTATTGTCATTGATGTCAACTTGATATCATCTATACAGTCATGTACATAATGCCAAAGACTTCAGAGAATCAAAAGAACAAAGGTTATGCTTTCAGCAATGCATAAATGTCAAGTATTCACTAAGTGATAGATAACACCGACAGAGTGCACACCATCAGCAAAGGCAAAGAAGAAAATTCATAGTGATACCCGACGAGCAGAAGACAATATTTCCCATTGAAGCAAAACCACAGGATGCCCAATGAGCTGAAAACAAAGTTGACCAACGATAAAAAATCTTATGATGCCCGACGAACGGAGATCTCGAAGCTAACTGGAGTCATGCCGATGGAACTGTCAGTTGTCACCAACAACTAACTGAAGAATTGACCAACGGAACAGAGAGTTCAGAAAACAACAAAATATCTAGCTAGCAAGAGATAAAGATAGACTTAACTGGTTATTTTCTTTGTTTTATTCGACCAGAGTTATGTAAATTGATTTAAAGAAGATTTGTATAGTTGGAAAGAATGTAACTACGAGATAAATCAGGAGTTATGCTTTAAATCAAATTGGATGGATTGTTTTTCATGCCAAGAATCAAGAATCAAGAAACAGTGAATATGATGTCTATATAAGAGACAAGCTTAATTCAATTTTGTAACAACACATTCATGAAAAGGGGATTAAGGGGAGTGAATGAAAAGAGGATGCTGAAGAGAAACTGATGAAGAATAACTTCATACAGTCCTGATCAATCAAGCTGAAGGAGAGCTAAAGAATTCTGCACACACCAATGAACAGTGAAGCACAGCATCACAGAGAAAAAAGTGTGGAGCACAAAGAATTGAATTGATACATTGATCAGAGAGGTAATGTACTTAAATAGATCTGAAAATCTGCAATTCAAAGTTGCATTAGAAACAGGTCATAGTGTTTCATTTTAACCATGAAAGCATCAAGTCTCTTAACATAATAGGATTTAACAGTCTTCTATATATTGAGGTACATCCCAAGGAGTACCAAAAAGGTTGATTCATGAAAGTAGCATTGGATTTTCTCGATACCTATTGACATTCTAAGGAGGTTGATTCAAGGATGGTAGCAATAGATTCCTGATACTAAGTGACAACCTCTATGTGTAAAACCCTCTAACAAGGTGGCACTTAATAGTGTATTTGTAACCTTTAACAGGGTTGGCTCCTAATAGGGATCACTTCAGAAGAGTGAAAATTTGGGGTACCGGTCCTAATGGTTTTTTCCCTTAACAGGGTTTCCACGTTAAAAATTCATTTGTTATGTGTGTATGATTCATTTTTTTATTGTTTTGTATCTGACATAGTTAATACTGGGTTGATCGGTATACTCTACTTATTTATTGAGTTTCGATAAATAGTTATACTGCTTATTGGTAATCAAGGAGAATAGGGATAGACAAGGAAAACTGACAGACAGTTATTCATTATAAGTATTTCATGGCATGAATCTTGTAGGGACTTAATAATCTGAGGTTTATTTGATTGGTGGTTAATGTTTGAAGGATAAATTTTTGAGGCCACTGATTCACCCCCCCCTCTCAGTTATTACTAACAGTGTGTATATATACACACATGCACACACATGTGTGTATATATACACACAATTGTGTATATAGCAATATAATATACCAATGTGTTTCAAAATGAAGGTTTGGAGAAGTCACGGATCCGACGAGATATTAAATTTGGTTTTATAAAAATTGAAATTGGAATTTGAAATTCCAATTCCACCTATTTGGGTGGAAGATGCATATGCCCATTTTGGGGCAAAATTAGAATTTCAAAATTCCACATCCAATTTTTTTGGATAAACACAAACATGGCAGAAAGAAAACTGGAAATTAGATAATGTCAATTCCAAACATGTTCTAGCTACCAAACTGGCCCAAAGCTATGTGGAATAGATAGCTTCCATATGTCATATGTTGCCATTTAATTGACGCAAGGGATAGGCATTCAATGTTGAATGATGTAGACAAGGCATTCAAAGTGGCTGATAGATCACTGCCAAAAGATGTTATATCGTGGAGTGTGATGATTGTGCAATGTGCTTAAAATATGTTGGTGGAAAGGGCTTAGGAACATCCAAGCATCACACATGGCATATGTATAGCCATACTCATGCCTAATTTCCACCTTGATTCCATAGAAATTAATGAGGAATTTGACATGGCATAGAAGAGTAAATTAGAACCTTCCAACGCATCCTATCGATCGAAACCAAACATTCTATATTTCTATGATAGGCATCCCAAATTTCAAGGAAAGGAATATAGATCTTCATGGCCTTCCACTTACCTACTAACTGAGAAAAATCAAACACAAATAGAAATAAGCATACACAAAACAAAACGTTGATTGGAGTGTTGAAAATTCTGGATTGAGTCCTTTCAATTTATAAGAAATGCACAGACCAAAGTTTGGTGTTATATTTATGGTGGACAGCTAGGGTCGGTTGATGAGCGGCTCCATGAAAACCATATGGTATATGTGAATAATTATTGGCCGCTGGATCAATGGTCTGTGTCGACCAATGTAATTAATTTATCTATTTTAACCTCCTTCCATAAATTAATTACACTAATTATTCTAAATATCCCCCTATAATCTAGAAATGATGGGTCCCGACTTAAAGTCTTGTTAACTACCCATTTACAATCATTTATTTCCTAAATACAATGATTGAATTCACTACAATCCCCCTGAATGACAACCATGAGACGTGACTCCTTGTAAGCCTAAACAATGTCTAAGAAATACAAACTTAGTTTCGCATAATGCCTTGGTGAATATATCATGAATCTAGTCCTTTGTCTTGTAATATTGAAGATGAATCACCTGTTGCTGGATGAGATGTCTGATCTAATGACGATAGACCTTAACATGTTTTTTGCAAGCATGAAACACTGGATTTTTTGACAATGAGATGGCACTTTTATTGTCGCAATAAAGTAAAGTGGGCCCTACATGATGTTGCTAGAGTAGTGATAGAATAACTTATATCCAAGTTATTTCTTCAACTGCTTCATTTGTTGTGGTATATTCAAACTTTGTAATAGATAGAGCAATAGAAGATTTTTTTTTATAACACCATGAAATGGGACCTAAACCAAGATAGACAACATAACTTGTAGTTGATTTGTGATCATCTACACATCTTTTCCAATCTATGTAAGGACCACCATATTTACATAATAATAAAAATTCAACAAAATACTCAAAAAAAAGTTTACAATGTTGCCACGTGTCAAATATATACAAGTCTAAAGATGTGAAATTATATTCTGTGAAATTATATTCCAATATGAGATAAAGTACATAAGTGATAACAAGGCAAAGCATAAGGAAATATTTACCTCACATGGGAGAAGACATGTAATACATAATGATCAATAATAAAAATTGTACAACATATGACAACTATCTGAACAGGAACTCCTAAAGATCTGCATCTATGTAAGGAAAAAGTGGGGGAGAACATTTTCGGAGTGCTTTTCCACCCTACCACAAAGTAGTTACACTCCCCCAGAACCTTTCGTGACACGAAAGATACCCAACTCAGCAACGAGGGAATCTATCAGTGTGAAACTAATAAGAATAATGAAATTCATGTGGCATGATATTTCTAAAACTCATATAACAATTTCATGGACACACAAAAATATTGTATCATACATAAGCCAACACAAGCAACTTCTCTTGCTTTATCATTACCACATTGTAGATTCTAATTCCATCAGAATCACGTGGAAATCATACCACGATTATATCTTAAGTATGGAGAACACTCCAAATATATTCATGCATATATCAGTATAAACAATTATCAATTTAATTTATATCATGCAACACATTAAAAACACAATCATGCACATAAAAGCTCATAGAAACATACAAGAGCAATCTAAAATTGCATGTGTATAAAAGAATACATTGGAGCCTATTTGATTTCATAAGAACATAAGGTGGCTATAAGTTCTATTGCTAGACATGTACTAAACAATTAAATAAACACCTATATACATTATTCTCCCATTCTAGTTTCAATTCTTCACCTATACTTCTAAAAAAAAAACATTCTTACTAATTTTAATAGTTTCACTAACTTTTATCCAGTTTTGTATGGTAAATCTTTTTAAAAACTAATAAAATGGCTTCTTCCATTATTTTAGCCCAAAATCTAGGCCATATTTTATGGCTTTATTTTTTGCTTTAAAATAGAGTTAAATTAACATAAAAGTTTTCATTCCTTCCCTTCTTATTAATTCCTTACAAAAAAATCATGAAACAAATAAATACACAAAACTTACAAAATCTTAAGCTTTCTAAGATTTTAATAAAATAATTTAGAAAAGTAATCCCTTCCATTCTTATTAATTCCTTGCAAAACATCATGAAGCAAATAAATACACAAAACTTACAAAATCTTAAGCTTTCTAAGATTTTAATAAAATAATTTAGAAAAGTAATCTTAAAAGTAAGAAAATTATCTCACTTGAAAGAAGATTAAAAATTTGCAACTTCAATGATGGCATACATGAAATGTATATAAATACCTTGTATGTTTTCATAACAAATTTCCAATCTCTTTTACTTACTAACTTGATTTTTGAATATTTCATATTTTTATAAGTATTGGTCACATCATCATCATCATCATCATCATTATCATCATCATCATATATATATATATATATATATATATATATATATATATATATAATTTGAGACTTTAGGTAACAACCAAATCAAACCAAATCAAACATATGAAAGACAATTATATTTTCTGATTTATATGTCATTTATAGCAGAGACTAAAATTAAATTTTATACGCATATACTAACATGCATATATATCAACGTATGGGTATGAAATTATATCTATATTTTCAATTTCAATAATATTCAATGAAAGATATAATTGGCTCTAATTGTGTCTAATTAGGTCATAAAGGGTCTAATTGGATCTAATTAGGTCTTAAAGGGCTAGGTTATAAAGGGTCTAATTAGGTCCTAATTAGATCTAATTAGGTCCTAAAGGGTCTAATTAGATCTAATTAGGTCTTAAAGGTTATAATTAGGTCCTAGATACCTTCTAATTGGATCTAATTGGGTCATGTAAAGGGGCTAATTGGGTCTAAATGGATTTAAGTGGGTCCTAATAGGTACAATAAGGTCTAATAGGTATAATCAAGGGTCTAATTAGGTTTATGTGGGTCTAATAGGGTCTTAAGGGGTCATATAACCTATCATAGGTCTCGATAGGTCTAATTGGGTCTAATTAGTTCCTAAAGGGTATAATTAGATATAATTAGGTCCTAATACCTTCTAATTGGATATAATTAGGTCCTAAAGGGTCTAATTGGATCTAATTAGGTCCTAAAGGGTCTAACTGGATCTAAGCGGGTCCTATTGCTAATATTAGGAACTAGTAGGTCTATTATTCATATTAGGTATTAATCAGTCATATTAAAGGTCTATTTAGGTCTTAAACTATTTATGCACTAATATGTCTTGAGTATTGGGTTTTAAGGGGTACTCTTACGGCTTATTACTAAGTAACAAATTACATCATAATTTAGTTCCTATTAGTTCAAGGCTATTACGAGCACATGTATTAGGTCTTAATATAGGTCCTAATAGATCTCTAATTAGGTCTTAGGGATAATTAGGTCATAATTAGGTATAATTAGGTCTTAGGTCTAATTTTGTCCTAATCTAGGTCTAATTAGGTAAGGTTTCTAGGGTTTAGGGTTTAGGGTTTAGGGTTTTTGGTCGAATTAGGTAGGTTTAAGGTTTAAGGTTTAGGGTCTTAGGTCTAATTAGGTCTTCTTTATCAAATTAGGTCTAATTAGGTATTGCAATATCATGATTACATGTTTCATTAAGACAAGTCATAACCCTAAACTTAAAATATCCAGAGAGAGAGATAAAGAGATATAGACATACCTTGTTTCTTATGATAATATCTTTCCCGAGCTTCTTCATGTAGTCTTTGTTCAGTCTCTTCTGAATAATATCATGTACTCTTATTTAGCATTCTCTTTTTATTTCCCATCACAAGTTGCAAAATTATTCCACTAAATTTTGACAAAATTGAAAATATTCAATTTCAAAAGTCTTCCTTTTCCAAAATGCAAATTATTTTAGGCATTGGTCTGCAGTGCAGTAGTTGCTACTTCTCTTTGTAATAGTATGATTTTGTGTTTGATTCCAAAAATGGGAGCTTAAATAAACTTAATATTAAAAAAATGTGAATTATTTTCCAACTTTTGAATTAATAAGATGATGAAATTATATATTTATTTATATGTAATTGTTCTGAACCCGAAATGGCACCAAATAGGCCGACATAGGTTTCTATCAAAATTCATCTCTGACTTTCTTTCGAAAGTACTTTGGTAAATGGTTAACAAACACCAAATCATGAAATTAGTTTCGATAGAAAGTAGTTTCTATTGAAAGTCTCTGATTAGAGGCCATTTTAAAATGTTGACAAAAATCTAAAGTTTTCATGGCTTCGGGGCTCAACTGCACGGCTCAAATGGAAGAATAAGGAGACATCCTTTTGCATCGTGCAAGTACTTTGAACGAGATTTCTAACGAAAATACATTTAATAATTTTTAAATTAATTAGGTCTATGTTTTTTGACGTGCATCAAATGTAGGTTTTTTATCGATTATAAACCTCCAAGCTTGATGTTCAATGAAATATAGTAGAAAAGAGAAAAAAAAAATTAAAAATAACAGTGCCCTACGACTTCAAGTCTACTTTATTTTTTTTTTAAAAATGAATTTCCATAAATACACAATAAGTTATAAGCTATGCAGTCAAGGTATGTCAAAATTACAGTTTACTCTACTTCAAACATTCATAATTTATGCAATAATTATGATAATATCAGAAAACCAATTGCATGCCCTCCGTATGGATGTTACACAACCAAATTTGAAAGAATTGCATTGATATGTATTTTAAAAAAAATGTTATGCTCTATGAAGTCAATGTAACTTTTTGAAAATGACGTTTTCAGCAACATAGCAGTTTTCGTTGGAGAAAAAAAAACTATTCAAATCAATTCAAATATATATATATATATATATAGAGAGAGAGAGAGAGAGAGAGAATTTAGACAGAAAATCCTAAAAGACTCTAGTTTACTTCATCTTCTTATTTCAAACAGTTTAACGACAATATGAATCTGAATCTGAATAAATTTTTAAAATGTAGACTTCAATGTCCGTTTAGGCAAAAAAGTGTAACCCACTATTGTGGGATCACCCGGTATGATTGGCAGAGTGAAACTAAGAATGGTTTTGTGTTTACTGGAGTTGTAAAGTTACCTCAAAAGAAAATTAGGCCTTTCCCAATCCATATGGGTACATTTTGAAGCATAAGTCACTTGACTGGTCCAGAATAGCCCAATTAGCCCTAATTATCCTTAATCCTAGGAATCCACCGTACGGAGACCTTAGGACTATAAGACCTAAAAATTATTTCATGTTTTTGAAAAGGGTATCTGAATACCAAATTTTGTTTTGGGGTTATTTGCGAAATCTGCATTATTTTGCTGAAAAGAAGAAAAATCCACAGACTAAATTGAAACATTATCAACTATAGATTCTTCTTCATTGTCTTGGCATTCATTGATTTCATCATGAGCATAATAATCAACATTATCAATACCATAATCAGAATTAGATTTAGCGAAGTCTGCTAAAATTTCCTCATTAGGGGCTTCAAAATCATCCTCTAACAAAATAGTTGCCCCCTCTTTACTTTCCACATTTGACTACAAACAATTTATCTCTGCAGCCCCAAAACTAGCATAACTAGTTTCAACTTTATTAGGTGTGTAGCTGCCATATATATCTATCTCTGCCTTATGATTATTATAAAATTCTTCACTAACCATGTTCACACCAACGTGAGGGGCAACTGTTGTTTTTTGAATACACTCTTCACTCACATTTTGTCTTGAAACATAATTTAAATCATGGTTAGTAAAATTAGTACGCATGAAAACATCTTGACATAGATCTTCATTTCTTGATCCACACCTATCTAGTGCATTTGATACATTATGAAAACAATCGCTAGTAGATGGAAAACCCCTTGGGATGATTCCATACCTTAAATTATTTTTAATATCTATTATTGTCATAAAAGCATGATACAAGGTTTTAGGCTTTTTATCTCTTAACAAGTAGCTCATCTTTTTACCAAATGCCCCTAATAAACAACCAAACAAATAGCATCATTTGATTTGAAATCCATTGGGATTTAACCCAATACTTTTGAAAATCTAAAATTGAAAGGAGGAACCAACTCACCATTCTTTATTTGCATCTCTATGAAATTATTTATCACTGCAACTAGATTAATTTTTTCACCACAGTGTTCCAAAAAAGATGATCTTAACTCTTCCCACAAGGAGATAGAACATTCTGGAAAAAAAGAGAACCAACACCTTGCATCATCTACCAAAGGCTGATAAACAACCTCCTAGCGCCATCCTCGTATTCAATATCAAAATCCTCAATTAAGTCCATGAAATTTCTACAATGCTTTTCAGCATTTTCCTCTCTCCCACCAATGAATCTTGGTATCTTTTCTCTGATTTCAGGTGGAAAAGTATTTGGGTAACCATGAATGCCTTCAAAATTTAGAGTTGGATACAACTTAATGTTGAAACTTTGTCTACTACACTGTTGTGACATCTTATTAGGTATTACACTTGAACACTTACAAGGCTGGAAATAATCAAAGTACATTCCCACATGCCTTCATAAACACTTCAATTTGACTATAAAGAGCTTGACCAAACTTATCAATCAATTTGCATACTACAGCAAAATATGAAAGTTGAATCTAACGACATCATAGTATGAAAACAACATTTCAACACTTTTCCCTTTCAACTAGCGCTGATATCACTTAATAGGGAAAAAATTAACAACTAATTTTCATGGAGTAGTAATTATTCAATGAACCAAAATATCTGGACAATAAATGTAGTTGCTGCTATTTTTGCTTCTTGACTAGGAACATGACAAATCTAGAGCCTCTTTTATAGCTCCATCGCATTCTTTTCTCGTAGAGTCACCACCTCCTTGCAGAGGAAAAATGTCAAACAGCAAAAGTCATTTAAAAACTATTTTCACTTTTGGGCTTGTTCCAATCAACAAAGCTGCAAATCTTCTTTATACCTCATTTCCATGAAAATACTTCTAGGTTGTTCTTACACATAGATCTAAAATAAATTTGAGACTCTATTTCTTCTATCTCTTTCTTACAATCATATTTTGGTGTTGATTTAGCCAAGCAAGGAAAAAATCATCTAAAACTTGTTGATCTTAAACTTCATATAACAACTGATGGTCACACAGTTTTTTTTACACTAGCACAAACCAACCAGGATTCTTAGAGTTTAATAGAGTCGCCACCCACAACAAATATGGGATAAAATAAAATAAATATATCTGGGCTTTAATAAAACAAAATTTCTAACACATCCTCAGCAGAGTCGCCATTTTATTAGTGATTTTTCTTGTATCCCTTAGTTCTATAAGAGAAAATGCAAACAAAACTTGGGGATCTTCATATAACTTACATAAATATGTTTCTTCCTAGAAACTGAGGGGCAAGAAAAGGCTAACTTGATAAGGCATACAAGCCCTCTTCACTTTGAGCTCCACACGCTTAAGTGGGTGCACCTAATAACATATTAAATCTGCATACATAATAACTTTCTCGCTAAAACCCATTATGCAGACATGACTGTGGATAGTTCCTGGACTTGTAGGAAATGAGAGTTCAAGACTCAACCAATCTTATGCAAGATCCCACATGCATAAGTGTCCTAAGAACTAGAAAAATGACCAATGTGACAATAAGGATTAAATCCTTCTTCTCTTTGAGCTCTAAGCTCAGGAAGGCTAACCCAGAGATTCATTTCTTCAAAGAATCACCAAAATCACTTACATTCTGCAAATACAAGTCAATACATATATGCTCTTCAACAGAAAAGTAAAAGATTATTCAGAATTTATGAATTGATGATGAGACTACATGACCAGCAAAGACCAGTGCCTTATCCATTAGGCAACAGAGTCAAATGAAAATACATCCACAGAAGACCCTCTAATTCCAAACACATAGAAACCAAGTGAAGTGCCTTACAAATCACTCTTCTCACTCCAGTACCCGGACATCAAATTCATGTACAAATCTTGAAACCTCAGAATTTGTCTCTAAGATTTACTCTCTCCTTGAAATAAACTCAAAAACAAACTCATAGCTACCTTATAACCGGTACATTAAAATGCCTTACAAATTAACACATAAGATTTCAAGACAAGACACAAAGACTGTTAGAATAACTGAGAGGGGGGGTGAATCAGTGGCCTTAAAAATAATTCCAAAAGATTCAACCAAAAGTTTTTATCTCAAATATAATATCCTTATTTATCTTTTAGTCCACAATCATCAAGATGTATGCCATAAATAATTATAACAAATATAAATTGCTCGGTAAGATATACTATTTATCTTTTCTAGACTTTACCGAGTAGAAGCAAATAAACTTAGAATTAACCGACCAATCTAGTTTCAATAATGTGTAAAGAAAAATATCAAAGCAATGAAACATATACACATTTGACACAGATTTTAATGTGGAAACCTTGCTAAGGGAAAAACCACCTAGGACCGGTAACCCAAAATATTTTCACTCTTCTCAAGTGAGCTCGGTGAAGAGCCAACCCTATTAAATGTTACAATACACACTGTTAAGTGTGACCTTGTTAGAGGATTTAAAACCAAAAATTTGTATTTTGACCTAGCACTCACTATGTTGTCAATAAGAAAACATTTTGATACTCATGTGTATCTCAATACAATAAGGATTGTTAAATCCCACTCGGTTAAGAGACTTTTTGAATCAATGGTTAAACTGATATAGTAAATGATCTGTTTAAAATACAACTTTAACTGGAAGATATTCAAATCTATTGCTAGTCCAATAATACCTCTCTGATTAATATGCTCTTCAATTCCTTTTCTCTCTTTCTTTCTTCTGCTTAGTGACTGCTTTGTCCTTTGTTGCTCGGTGTCTACAAAATTCCTTTGGCTCTATTCTTCAGCATGTATGGTCATATCTGCATGAAGACTTCTATCTTCACCATAATTATACTCAGCATTCCTCTCTTCATAATGAATTCCTTGTCTCTTTTTATAGACATGATTAGCTTCTCAATCTCCTTGTTTTCGTTGTAGATCACTTCTTGATCCGTAAAACTTGCCATGCTTGATTTATCTTGTAAATATCTACTTTAGTTTTATTTCATAAATCTCTCCTTGATAACTAGGAATAAAACATGCTTTAAATCTCCTTCTTTTCTTTAGTTCAACTAATCGTTAATAATAAATAAATTAATCAGTCAATCCCTAATAATAGCTTATGCCAGCTAAGCAATTTTGTCCTTCTTTAACTCTAGTTCTATTCGGTCATCAACTCCAGTTATGCTTGGTAATTAGCTCTTTCTCGGTAACACTTGCTCAGTTACTGCGGTGCTCGGTATACACTATGAACTACTCGATGTTCACTGTCTTTCGGTGTGCACTGTCCATTGGTGTTTACTGTAATTTTGTATTTTACCGACCACATAAGCTTTGCCTCTTCAACTCTTCAAAGTTATGATATTATGTGTATGAACAATTAGACTATGTCAAGTTGACATCAATTACAATATAATACGTTAACTAATTTAATGTCTTCCATTCACTTTTGCAGCTCGATGATCATCAACTTCTCATCTTCAAACATTCAATCAGTTATAGTTCATCAATCTCTCCCTTTGGTATTGATGGCAATATACTATGAAATATGCAATATAAAATATGCAATAACATACCAAACTTATTGTTCTATAACTAATTCAATTTTTTGATTCTCGGTAAGCTCTTCTAGCTTAGACTTGATTCTGTTGTGTGCTCTCCCTTTTTTTATTCCCTTCAATGGATAGGTGTAGCAATTCTATTTTCTGATTATGTCTCTCCCTTTTCTATAGAATCTTCTCCAATTCTCTCCCTTTGATGGATGGTAATTTCATTGAATCTTTCTCTCCCTTAATCTTTGAATCTCTCTCCCTTTTGATTTTCTCCTGCTTGATGGATATTTCATTTAATATCTCTATCCCTTTAATCTTTCTCCTTGATAGATATTTCATTGAATATCTCTCTCCCTTTGAGAGAAATGCCAAAAAAAAATATAACTTTGTAGTAGCCAACAATATCTCTCGTGTACGGTTCAGAAAAGTACCTTTAGTGTATTGATTTCTCATTGTAGTCCATGTCTCAACTTGCATAAATATGATTGATCTTATGATAATGTGTAGGTCGATGCAGCCTCCAATTCAACTTAGTGACCAGTAGACAAGGGACGAACCCCTAGTATATTCCTCAAGTACTCAAATGTTTCTTTTGGCAATGGTTTTGTGAATATGTTTTCTAGTTGTTCTTTGGATTATACATATTCTAGTATCACTTGTTTCTCTTGTACTTGTTCCCTCAAGTAATGATACTTAATAGCTATGTGATTTGTCTTAGCATGCATTACAGGGTTCTTTGAGATCTTTATAGCACTAGTATTATCATAATAGATAATTACTGGGTCAAGAATTTTTTCATTCATACCTTTCAGTAATTGCTTGATCCATGCAATGTTAGAGAAATTTGCAGTAGTAGCTAAATATTCTAATTTTGTAGTTGATTGAGATATGCATCCTTGCTTTTTACTTATCCATGTGACAAGTCTATCACCCATAATTAATGCTCCTCCTGTTGTGCTCTTTCTATCATCTATGTTTCCAGCCCAATCAACATCAGTATAAACTTGTAGCTCCAATTTTCCTTCTTTACTGTAACACAAACCATAGTCTTCAATATTCTTGATATATCTCAAAATTCTTTTAACAATAGTCATGTGTGATTCCTTAGGATTAGCTGATAATATTTTAACTATACCAACTGCATGTGCTATATCAGGTCTAGTGTGTACAACATACATTAGTTTTCCAATCATAGATCTGTATAAGGTCTAATTTACCTCGGTTGTCTTGTCTTCCTTTGTCAATTTGCATCTGGTTGTCATAGGTGTTCCAACTGGTTTTGAGTCCTCTATCTTGAATATCTTTAGAACTTCTTTGATGTATTTGGATTGTGTGATGTAGATGCCTTCATACTGTTGTAGAATCTGTAGACCAAGAAAAAATTTAATCTCTCCTAACATTGACATTTCAAATTCTTTGCTCATTTCATCAGAAAATGACTTGCATAGGATATCATTACCTCCAAATATGATATCATCAACAAATATATTAGCAATCAAAATATTATCATCAATATCTCCTTTCAAATACAGATTACTGTTGTCACTTGTTCTAACAAATCCAATACTAATAATATAAGAGTGAAGTCTTTCATACCATGCTATCGGTGCTTGTTTTAATCCATACAAGGCTTTGTGTAGTTTACAAACCATGTTCCTCATGTTAGGATCAACAAACCCTTCAGGTTGTTCAATGTGTACCTCCTCTTCTAGTATTCCATTTAGAAATACAGATTTAACATCCATTTGGTATACTTTGAATCCTTTAAAATCAAAATAAGCAAGTAGAATTCTTACTCCTAGTCTAGCAATGGGTGAAAAGGTTTCTCCATATTCAATACCTTCTTCTTATGGATACCCTTTGCATACTACTCTTTATTTGTTCCTTATGACTTCTCCATTATCATTAAATTTGTTTCTGAAAATCCATGTGGTGCCAATGGCATTTTTATCACTCAACCTAGGTACTAATGTCCATGTTTTATTCTTCTCAATCTATTCAATCTCTTCATTCATTGTACTAACCCATTCTTGATTCTCAAGTGCAGCATTAACAAATTTGGGCTCCAAATCACAAATCAAACATCTAGTGTTAAGTGACTTACTTCTTGTTCTTATTCCTGCTCTTTTGTCTCTAATGATCTGGTCCTTTGGATGGTGTCTTTTGACATATTTAGCAAGAACAAGTTCAAATCTATGTTCTTCATTTTCATCTTCATTATGATCTTTATTATCACTTGGTTCAGGATTGTGAGCTTTTTCCTAATTCTCAGTGTGTGTAGCATGTTGCTCGGTTGCATTGTTTTGTTGCTCAGGTAAGGTGTCAAGTTCTTCTATGTAGACAAATTTGTTGTAATTTTCTAGTTCCTTTCTTCTTTCCTCATCATTTTTCTCAGCAAATTCATCCACTTTAACATTTGTACTTTCAATGATTTTGTTAGAAGATTTGTTTAGACATTTATAAACTTTTCTTTTAGTAGAATATCCTATAAATATTCCTTCATCACTTTTAGAGTCAAGTTTCCCATTTCTATCATTTTTCAGTAGATTGACTTCCAAAAATTCTAAGGTAACTCACATTTGGTGTGTATCCATACCATAGCTCATAAGGTGTCTTATTGGTGTCTTTCTCCAATTGAACTCAGTTTAGTGTATAGACAGCAGTACTTACAACTTCTCTCCAGAATGTTTGTGTGATGTCTTTTTCAATAATCATTGTCCTGGCACAATCAACAATTGATCTATTCCTCCTTTCAGAAACCCCATTTTGTTGTGGTGCTCTTAGTGCAGAAAACTGTCGTGTATTCCCATGCTCATTACAAAAGTTAGTGAATTCATCAAAAATAAATTCTCCTCCTCTATCTGATCTTAAACATTTCAGTCGTTTTCCAATTTGTTTTACAACTTTAGCTTTATACGATTTGAACATCTTAAATGCTTCAGATTTCTCTTTTAAAAACATGACAGTCATCATCCTAGAATAGTCATCAACAAATAGAATAAAGTAGCTATCACCATAATATCTCTTTGTTCTCATTGGTCCACATAAGTCAGTATGGACTAACTCTAGATAGCATTAGATGTGTAGGTTTCGCTCTTGAAACTAGACTTTGTCATTTTTCCTTTTTGACAATTCTTTCACATAACATGGTCGGGCTTTGACATGCTCAGTAAGCCTCTCACTTTTCTTTTCTAACTTATCTTAACCATGTTGTCAAAATTCACATGACATAACCTTTTATACCACAACCAAATTTCTTCATTTCTAGAAAATAAACAAGTGGTCTCAATATTATCATGATAGAAAATATAACCTTTGGTGTTTTCACCAGTACCGATCAACTTTCTTGTTCCATTATAGATCAATGCTTTTTTTCTTCTCAAATGCAACTCGGTGTCCTATGTTGTTCAGCTGTGAAACACTCAATAGATTATAGTTAATTCCCTTCACCCAATATGCATTATCACATCTGATCATATTATTCAACATGATGGTACCTTTTCCTTCAACTGGGCAAGGTGAGTCATTACCCATCCTAACTAATCCACCATTATAATATTCAAAACTTTCAAAATTTTCTTTATTTATAGTCATGTGATGAGTACAACCACTATCAATAATCCATACATCATTTTTTCTAACTTTAGATATGAGTGTTGTTTCAACATACCTTTCTTCTTCATCTGAATCATCCTTCATAGCAAAAAATACTACCTCAACATCTTCATCAGAATCAGTAGCATAATTTTCAGCTTTGTTCTCAACTAGGTAACAAGCCTTCTTGCCTTTGTCCTTGCAATCGGTTATCTCTTCTGTCATACTTATTTTCATAAGATCTTTCATTGTTTCTTTCATCCTTTCTCTTGTTAGGGCATCTAGCAGCAAAATGTCCAATTTCTTTGCAATTAAAATAGACCAATCTTCCTTTACCTCTATGTAATCTCCTAGCCATTAGTGCTTCAAGTTCATCAAGTCCTTGTTCATCACTATCACTGTCACTATCATTTATCATAGTGTGTTTGTTACTAGATTTGCTTATTTTTAGAGAATATTTGAATGCAGACTCAATAGTAGGTAAGACACTATTGTCATAGTTGTTCATCTCAAATGAAATAAGTCTACCAATCAAACTATCAAGAGTAACATTGTTACTAGCTAATGCTCTCATTTATTGAATTGCAGATAATCTAATAACATAAACAGGCAGTAAGGTTCTCAGAATTTTACTTACAATTGTTTCTTCCTCAAGTACTCCTCATACTCCATGAATAGCATTAACAACTTATTTAATTTTGTCACTGTACTAAATGATGTTCTCTCCTTCTTTCATTCTCAATTCATAAAAATTTCCTCTTAGTCTTTCATTTTTAGCTCTCAGCACATTAGCATCTCTTCTATGTACTAGCTTGAGTTTGTCACACATCTTCTTTGTAGAGGTGCATGATTTCACATCTTCAAATTCAGCATTGGTTAGTGAAGAAGCAAGTTATATCATCATAGAATTGTGTTCATGTTTATCTCTTAATTGATCAATAGTAAGAGGTCCAGTAGGTGCAACATATTCAGTATCCAAGTATTGTGTAACATCATTTCCAATACGAGATAGATGAAGTCCTATCCTGATTTTCCATGATGGAAAGTTGTCTTTGTTCAACTTAGGCACATCCCTTCTGGTGCAGAGCACTCAAACAATTCAGTGATTCAAGCCAATTCAGTGATTTAGTGTTTCAATCCAGGCATTTATTAAGCCTTCCATTGCATGAACATGGCACTATAATTCATACTCATCTCCACTAAATGACTCATGATGGGGATCATAATCTTTTAGGTTGTTATGTAGTTATTAAGTTGATATAAGTCCATTTGTAAAGGCTTAAGGCTCATTGGTGATTCTATAAACCTTGAGTCCTTAAGACCTATGGGACATTTTGATTAGAGTAGTTAGGAAT
>MU226588.1:324269-344854 GCA_018584345.1 Thuja plicata | reverse complement strand
AATCGGACAAACCTTATATGGTTTCTGGGGTTTTTGGGCCTTCCGGACACAATGGTGGTGTCCGTTTGAGCCCAAAGTGCCTCCAAAAACAGAGACCCCCCAGAACCACGAAGAGAAGCCGAAAAAGATTCTAAAACCCTCTGAGCTTCAATGAAACAGGAGCAGCGAACAGCAGATCAGCTCTGATACCATATAGGATTTGACAAACGTCAAATCTTCCCAAGAAACGTGCATGCAAACACTGCTACAAGAAAGAAGAAGACAGAAGAGAGAAGTAATTCAGAAAGCTATGGCGGCCAAAATGAGAGAGACTGCAAACCCATTGTGAAAGAAATTATCTTCTATTAACACAATGATGAAAATAATACAATCTCAGTAAAGAATACAAAGAAGACAATCCTTATAAAGGATGTCGAAACCCTAAACGGGCAACTGCTAGGAAATAGAAACTTTCCTAAGACAACTGAAACTGCCTAAGTGAAACTTAAGCACTAAAGAGAAATTGCTAAATTACTCTAACAATACATTGTGAACTGCTCAGTGTTCACTGTTTGTCATGGTGCATTGTCCATCGGTGTTTACTGTCACTCTGTGTATATAGAACTTTTATGTTTTAACGACCACATAAACTTTGTCTCTTCAACTCTTCAAAGTTATGATATTATGTGTATGAACAATCAGACTATGTCAAGTTGACATCAATGAAAATATAATACATTAACTGATTTAATGTCTTGTATTCACTTTTACATCTCGGTGATCATCAACTTATCATCTTCAAACATTCAATCAGTTATAGTTCATCAAAGACATCAAGAAATATTGAGAACACATTCCATTTTTTCATTAGATTGCTATCTAATTCAGTACATTTACAAGACAAAGAACTCATAAAAACAAGATCCAGAAATCAGAAAATTGCCCAGTAGTGTTAAATTTCATCATCCTTGTAACAATGGAGAAAAAGACAGATATAGGAGAAAGGGAAAGCCAGTTTCAGCAACCGACACTTGTCTGTTTCCAAGCAAATATCTTCTTCCTCTAAAAAATTGATTTCATCTTCTCCTATAACTGCCTCTTTCTTGTAATCATTCTCTCAAAAAAATTGATTCTAGGTCTACTCTTGAAAAAGCTCCTATGAATGCTTCTCTTTCAAGCTTGAAATAAAAATATTTTACAAGACTACAATATTTTAATACTTTAATTTACACATTACTTCAATTTTATCATTTAATATACTTGTCTATGCGAATCTGACTTTTACTTGGCCTTTAATATTTATGCACAGACTATAATCTTTTAAATCCTTTTACTTTTTAAATCTGCACATTTATTTGTCTTGTTTTATCTCCTTTTTGCATATTTTGCCCAGAATCCACCATATTTTGACAAGTGTCAAGTGTTGGATCATTGATTGCATTAACTAGGCTTGCTTGGTTGAGTTGGAGATTACCCTTTATCTCTAGATCTCTGAATTTCTGCACTAACCCTAGGTTTATCTAGAGATCTTAAGAATTCCCTTGTCTCTGAATCACTTAATAAACTTGAACTTAACCCCACTCTGACCCTAGGTTCATTTGGAGATTGGGAGACAAGCTTACCACTAGATATTAGAATGATTTATCTAACGCTGGGTTTATCTGGAGACTTGGAGAGAGCCTTTAATCTCTTAATCTCTAAACAAACCCAACCTTAACTCATCCTTAACCTTAGGTTCATCTAGAGATTATGTGACAAGATTACCTCTAGATCTCAGAATGATCTTGCTAACCCTAGGTTTATCTGAAGACTTGGAGACATCCCTATCTATTTTCTGGAGATTCGACACCTGACTGCCATGTGTCCTATCACCACCTCACCACCACATCGTCACCACCTATACACCACTTGTCCACCACCTCACTGCCAAAATTTGTTGTCATTGGAGTGGGAATGTTTCCCAATGCATCACCCACACACATGCATAGAGAGCCTCCTACTCATTCTTCAAATTACAATATGTGTGTTGTTCCTTTTAAACATTGCAAACTCCTATTTTGGTATCAATGTGGGATATATGTTCTAAAGGTTTTTAAATCTTTGCTCATTCTGGCACACAAAAACATGGTCAATTATCCCTCCAGTGAGTGCAGCATTCCATTGGCTAAGGGAGCCGCCAATGGGCATCTTGGCTCATATTCATTCCAATGTGCAAGCATTTGCATATAAAAAACCTTTTAAAGTTCCATTCCCAGCGCATGTGGGATAAAAGTTTTTTTCATTTACCTCCCCTGTCTCCATCCTACACAGTGCATTTTGTTTGGTCCTTTAGAGTCTTTGACTTTCCAAATTTACTGCACTATTCTCCACCTTCCAATGTCTGCACAGCTCCTTGCATCATTTACACTTGCCAAATACAATTGCATTGAAGGGTTTTTATGTTTTTGCAACCAACAAGCGCGGGTCCTCCTCCTGATTAATGTGTAGGTCTATATCTTGTATTATGTAGCCTTTCAACTTGCTTTAAACTTGCCAAAAACATTGGCTTTTAAAAGTTTTGATGCTTTTCTAACTTGTCTTTAGTACTTTGCAGGCCTCCTATCTACTAACTTGTGCAATCTATCCAATGGCATGTGTTACCTCCTTCTTAGATTCTACATAGACATCCTCACATTTCATTCTTTTCATGCTTCTCCAAGATAATATGTTGTTCATCCAATGGCATTTCCATTTTCCAATGTGTATTTGATTGATTATTTAAAATCATCCTCCTTCTATGCAAGCTATAATGCGCAGGCCCTTTGTATTTAAATTGGTTTTAGAAAATAATGTTGGCTTCTCCTTTTGCATCCTATGCATAAAATCAAGGACTTCCTCCAACCAATGGCACAACACTCCAATGCAATGCATAGCCTTTGCTTCTAATGTCTACTCAGCTTCTCTTTGTCAAACTCCATGCCTTGCGTAGCTTTGCATTTAATATATTCAACATTCCATCTTGAAATATTTTGCAATCTCCATAGAATTCCAATTTGCACTTGTTTAAAGGTTTATAAGTTTTTCATTTATTACTGGCCTCCTCCTTCTTTAGCGTAGGCTCCTTCACCTTTTCATGCTTGCGCAGACTTTTATTTCAAATGTCTGCACAGCCAATCTACCAATTGCGTCACATTTTGAAGTTTGTAATAAGTTTTTCTTTACCATCATGTGTTAGTTAATCTTTGACAAAATATTGGTGTCTACAATCACCCACTACAAGACCATAGTTCCTTGAAAAATATGTTGATGCCGACTTTGATATGGTGTGGAGTGTTGGAAACATTAAGAGGGGGGGTGAATCAGTGTTTGTCTATTAATTAATTTTCAACAACTTAAACATCAATCAAACATACATAGAATGAAGCTTAACATAAGAACTCATAACACATGATATGATTATGGGGAAACCTTGATCAGAGGAAAACCCCGATGGGAATTAGTACCCACAAATATTGTACTAGGTATAATGAACCTGTTAAAGTTCCTTTGCCCTGTTAGAAGAAGTCTTTACAATATGAGTACAATGACCTAGTTAAAGGTCTGACCCTATTATGAGTCTTTTAAAAAACCTTATTAAAGGTATATGGCTCACTACCTAGGCTCACTGCCCAATAGGATGAAGGCCACAAACTTCTGAAATTTGATATACACTATATTAAAAGTGAACTGTTGTGATGACACTGTTGTCTAATCAGTTCTGTGTATGCGCGAATGCTCTTACTCTCTTAAAGAGCTATAACATATACTAACTTCATTATACTACTCTTCTATATCTTCCTCTTACATAATAATTGATGCTTGTAACATATCTTTACATTACATACTTATATGTTCATATCCGAATAGGCATGACCCAAAACAAAACTCTAGTCGGCCCTAAAACAAAATAAACAACACTTCCAAACAAGTCAACTCAAGTGTGTTTACTACAATTCTAATTACATTATTACAAACATATAACCAAAGGAACTTAGCCATTACATTACAAAATAATTCACACTAATCAAAATGCTAGTCGGATTCCATGCTCTGTCTTCTAGACTGCTGGTCTACTGATCTGCCTGTAACATTTTTGTACTATTATTCTGTACTATGCATGTCTGGATGTAGCATGTAGATGTAACATACAATATATATATGAACACACATAAGCTCAATTGATCTCTCGCACATGCGCTAATGTGTTGATCATTGAGTATCTCTGTCTGCTCTATTTTCCATACTTAGTCATTTTGTCTTTCATGACAGAAACTAAACATGACTTTGTTGCCATGATGACAACACAAAATGAGTCATGCATCCTCAGGAAGTCAACTTTCCAACAATCTCCCCCTTTGTCATTTATGGCAACAAAGGAATGTGGCCAAGTTACTCAAAATGACTAAACACAAAAAGTGACTATATATCATAACATCTTATTGATATATACATATACTTCTCCACATATACACATTCTATATTACTCCCCCTTTGACATTAATGACAAAGTTGTACAAAAACTTGTAAGTCTTCTATATACTTACTCCATGTAAACTTCAAGGTACACAATCTGAAGAGATTGGATCTCTTTCTGCCAAAATACTTTCATGGCATCAACTGTCTGAAGATGCACGCATAGGGCATATGTCAGTTTCTCCATTTTTATCAGATCATATACTGACAAAAGTCCTAAGACTCAATTGACCTAGACTCCATTGCACCTACTATGTAGTCAACATGACCCTTAGCTTAACACAAAAAAAAATTCCCTAAGGAACACACACAACCAAAAAAGAAATAGATTTCCCTAGACAACCTATGGGTGCTCCTACACCACAACCTTAACTCATCCTTAAACCTGGGTTCATCTGGAGATTGTGAGACAAGCTTACCTCTGAATCTTGGAATGATCTTGCTAACCCTAGGTTTATCTAAAGACTTGGAGAAAGCCCTTGATCTTGATCTGATATGAAGGTTCGCACGTAATCTTAGAGTATTTCAGACTTAACCACTAGCATTTGGAGATCTGGCGCGAGGCTTATTAACCGTTTCCTCTGAATCTCGAGATGTTTGTCCTGACCGTAGTTAAGTCTGGAGATCTCATGCATGGTCAACTAACATTTATCTCTAAATCTTGTAATCTTCTATCTAACTGTAGACATTTAGCAACCTGGTGTCACGGTCAACTAATGGTTACCTCTGAATCTTGCAATGTTTGGCTAACCATGGGTTTTCTGGAGATTCAGCACCTAACTGCCAGTTGTCCTATCTCCACATCACTAGAACATCATCCCCACTTGCACCCCACTTATATTCCACCTCATTGCCAAAAAAAAATTTCATCAAAGTGGGAATGCTTCCTGAGGTGCCACCCGTGCGCACGTGTGGAAATCCTCCTACTCATTCTTCCAATTACAATCTGTGCATTGTTCCTTTTATATAGTGCAAACTCCCATTTTGGCATCCATGTAGGATATATGTTCTGAAGGTTTTTAAAGCTTTTCTCATTTTGGTGCCCAAAAACATGGTCTATTATCCCTCTAGTGAGCACAACATTCCATTGGCTAAGGCGCCCGCCAATGGACCTCTTGGATCTTATTCATTTCAATGTGCAAGCATTTGCATATAAAAACCCTTTAGAAGTTCCATTCCTAGTGCATGTGGGATAAAAAAAAATTGCATTTACCTCCCCAGACTCCATCTTGTGCGGTGCATTTTGTTTGGTCCTTTCAAGTCTTTGAATTTCCAAATTTACTACGCTATTCTCCACCTTCCAATTTCTGCGCAGCTCCTTGCATCATTTACACCTGCAAAATACAATTGCATTGAAGGTCTTTTATGTTTTTGCAACCACCAAGCGTGGGTCCTCATCTAGATTAATGCGCAGGTCTATATCTTGTATTGTGTAGCCCTTCAACTTCGTTTACACCTGCCAAAAACATTGGCTTTTAGAAGTTTTGATGCTTTTCTAACTTGTCTTTAGTACTGCGTAGGCCTCTTGTCTTCTGACTTGCACAGTCTATCCAATGGCATGTGTTGCCTCCTTATCTTTTACACTAACATTCTCACATTTCATGCTTTTCATGCTTCTCCAAGATAATGTGTTGTTCATCCAATGGCATTTGCATTTGCCAATGTGCATTTGATTGAATATTTAAAATCATCCTCCTTCTGTGCAAGATATAATGCACAGGCCCTTTGTATTTAAATTGGTTTTAGAAAATAATGTTGACTTCTCCTTTTGCATCATACGTAGAAAATGAAGGACTTCCTCCAACCAATGGTGCAACACTCCAATGCAATGCATGGCCTTTGCTTCTAATGTCTGTGCAGCTTCTCTTTCTCAAACTTCATGCGTTGCGCAGCTTTGCATTTATTATATTCATCATTCCATCTTGAAATATTTTTTCAATATCCATAGCATTCCACTTTGCATTTTTCTAAACGTTTATAAGTTTTTGATTTATTACTGGCCTCCTCCTTCTTTACCGTAGGCTCCTTCACCTTTTCATGCTTGCGCAAACCTTTATTTCAAATGTCTGCACAGCCAATCTGTCAGTTGCATTGCATTTTGAAGTTTGTAATAATTTTTTATTTACCATCATGCAATGGTTAATCTTTGACAAAGCCTTGGTGTCTACAATCACCCACTACAAGACCATAGTTCCTTGAAAAATATGTTGATATCAACTTTGATATGGTGTGCAGAGCATCTCATACATCGCAGAATACTATTATTTAAATCATAAAATAATTTAAAATAACTATATGCTCTAAAACCACATAAAATGATCATTGGACTTTGATAACAACGATGTGTTCCCAAGATCTTGGTTTTAAAACCTTTCTTTTGTAATCAACGTTCACCTTCAGTTTACTGAAATATAGTCTACTGTGGACTCGGATCACAAGATATTAAACTGGCGGCCATTACAATCACTCTTTATATTTCTGCAAATTGATCTCATTAATGGCATTTGGCCTCTAGAACTGACTTTAAAAACTTACTAAAATACCTCCCAGAGCTCTCAAATATTGAAGACATGGATTCTTTCATATTTACTATCATTCTGCAAAAACATATCTCCATGATGCTTTTGGAGGAAGACTTTTAATTTCCAAAGTTGATACTTTACACATTTCTGCAACTGCACATGTCAAAACACATGCAAACCAACTTCAGATTCACTTTTGCAATATACCATACCATTAACTGAGACTTAACCATTGATCCAGGTAGTACACTTACATGCAAAGAGTATAGACCCACAATCGGTACTTCAAAACAACTACCAGATAAAGAGTTACCACCTTATGAAAGTGATTGCTCTGTGAAAACAATTTTTTCTAACACTAGTGAATTACAGTAATTTCTTTTGGATTTGCCTTCACAAACTGATGCAGAGTGGACAACCAAAAGCCTCACAAGGACTCAAAAGGACAATGTGTATCCTTCAATACCCCAACTCCAAGAGGAAAAAGTGCTCTACACTTATCACAATTGCAGAAAGGACTTGGATCTAGGTTATCACAACCTACTACCCATAGGGAAACCTACTCACTAGGTCCCACCTAGAACACCAATTCCAAATGATTGGCTCTTAAGCACTTACCCCAAATTATCAACAATACCCCATAAAATGACTCCAAGGACCAGGGATGACCTACACTCATGGATGTGGCCTATTTAGGTCCCTAATAAAAGGATTCCATGGTTCTATTTAACATATGCAACCCTTTGAACATAGTTGCTTTGGAAACCCTCCTAATGGCTTATAGCCTTTTCTCAAAGGATTTTTTCTCTTATAAAAAATACATCCACATAACCCCTTGAACAAATTAGGGATCCAGACACCCTTTATGGCCTAAGGTATTGGACTTAAGCACCAAAACATGAAGCTAAAAGGAAGACAGGTTAGCACACAAAAGTGTTATTTGTAATTAGGCCTAATTAGGTCTGCACTTACACTAAAAATGCTTTTTCCTTGCATAAAATTCCCAAACCAACACTTGGATCATGTGAGGGCATGTATAAGGGTCTTCTACACCAATTTTGAGGTCTTTATGAATCCCCAAACAGAAGTTATGTAGACTATCCTAATCAGTGATTGGTGCATACATGGTCATATACACTTAGGGCATCATGGAAAGCCCATCTCCCTACACTTTGACAAACCCAACCTTCATATTCTCAAAGAAAATAATCAAAACATGGTTTCCACCAAAGGTCATTAAATTCCCATGGTGGAAACTAGAAATACACACAATTCTTATTGAAACCCTGATTTAGGGCCTACAAACCAGGTAGTGAGATTGAAAATTGGATAACTTGAAATGTATATAAGATCAAAACATGAGACCAAGTGAAAAAAAAAAAAAATATTCATAGGACCATCTAGATGTGTCATACTTTCATTCAATTTCTTTCATACCTACCCGCACCAACTAACTGTTTACGAAATTTGCAGAGAAATGGTTGATCTTTATTGATTTTGAATGCCAAAATTACATCATAATCATACAACCCACCTATAAGGGCTTATCTATTCATTCCCAATGGTTACATTTCATTTTTATACCAAATAGCCATTTTGGAATGATTTTTACAAGTTTTGACAAAAGTTGTCAATGTTGCTCAAAAGTTGCTTGACAACTTTTTGAGCAATTTTGCATATTAGGTGACCAAACTTGGTCCAAACCCTTATTTTGTGATCCCTAATGGATAAAAACATGAAAAACATGAAAAAAACCTATAATTTAGGTTTTTGACATTCATTTACCAATAGTTTACCAAGGGCTTATAAAATGCTAATCTTGGAACTACATTTACAAAAGAAGTCCAATGTGAAGCCTAGGATACTAACATGATCTAAAGGTCACTATGACCTTGAAGGAAACCATAAGTGCCAAATGAACACTTAGGTTTACTAGGGTGCTCCTGCACCATACTCCCCTTGAGTTTTTGAACTCAAGTTCCCACCTGAGGTTAATAGATCAAGAGTGATGCCATGCTGCTTGATTTGGCCCTCTGTCATCCAAGTGGCATCTATGTTAGGGAGTCCTTTCCACTTGACCAGGTATTGCATGTACTTCTATTTTCTAGTTTACTTGAGCACCTTTGACTCAATAATTGTTTCCATCTCCACTGGTTTTCTTTGTAGGAGATTTGTGACATAGTCTCCTCCATCCTCTTCACTTTGTGGATCCTGCACATTAGTCATATCTGAAACACATTTATAAGGGGTGAGATCAGAAACATTAAATATGGGAGAGATCAATAAGGTGGGAGGCAGGGATATTTCATAGGCATTTTCACCCATCTTGTTGAGAATGGTGCATGGCCCAACTTTCTTCATATGTAGCTTTGAATACTTTCCCTTAGGTAGTCTCTCTTTCCTCGAGTATGCCCATAACTTATCTCCAATCTAGAAATGAATCTCTCTTCTCTTCTTATCTACATGTGCTTTGTATTTCATGGTGGACTGTTGCAAGGTGTCTTTCACTTCTGTCTGTACTTTGGTGATGAGATTTTCTAGATCTTCCCCTTGTGCACTCACTCTAAAATCTGAAGGTAACTTTACCAAGTCTAGAGGACCCTTAGGATGTAATCCATAAATAGTTTGGAAAGGTGTCTTTCCTGTAGACATATTCAAGGAATCATTAAAGGAAAATTCTTCTTGGGGAAATATCATATCCCAACTTTGGGTATACTATTTTGTAAGGCATATTAAGATATTTCCAAGAGACCTATTTACCACCTTCATTTTTCCATCTGTTTGTGGGTGGTACATTGAACTGTAGGTCAAATTTATACCAAGCTTTTTGAAAAGTGTCCTCCAAAAGTGACCTTGAAAGTTTACATCTTTGTCAGAAACTATTGTTTGGGGTAGGCCATGGATTCTAACCCCTTCCTTGAAGAATAGGTGTTCTATGTGTGAAGCATCATTTGTGCTCTTGCAAGGAACAAAATGCACCATTTTACTAAATTTTTCCACTATGACAAAAATGCTATCATAACCTTGTCTTGTTCTTGGTAATCCCATTACAAAATCCATGGAGATGGACTCCCATGGTCTAGTGGGTATAGGAAAAGGCTGATACAAACCTTGATTAGTGGATACTCCTTTAGCTTGCTAACAAATGGAACATGATTCAACAAATTTCCTAACATCCTTAGCCAATTTTGGCCAAAAATAACTTCTCTTTACCAAATTTGTTGTCTTATCTATTCTGAAGTGACCTCCCACGCCACCACAATGCTTTTCTCTGATTATGTTTTTTCTCATGGAACACTTAGGGATGCATAACTGAGCCCCCTTAAACAAAATATTATTCTGTATCAAAAATTCAGAAAAATCAATATGATACCTTCATGTCATATTTTTGCACACTTCAAAGGCTTCTCCAAAATCTAGATCTCTTGCATATAAATGTTGGAGTGAGTCAATGCCCACACTCTGAATTTTAAATTCTTCAAATAATCCAACCCTTTTTCTAAGTGCATCAGGCAACTTGTTGGCTAGTCCCTTTTTATGCTTTATGTTAAATGTGTAAGCCTGCAATTGTTCCATCCATTTTACATGTCTAACCCCTAGCTTGTCTTGAGTATTGAAGAAACTCAATGCATGGTTATCAGTAAAAACTATAAACTCTTTTGGGAGAAAATAATGTCTCCATTTTTTAAGTGCTTGAACCATGGCATATAACTCTAAATCATGAGTAGAGTATTTTTCCTTTGCACCATTTAGTTTTTCAGAAAATAATGCCACGGCCTTACCTTCTTGGCTTAGGACAACACCTATGGCCAAATTGCTTACATATGTCTCCACAACAAACACTTTGTTGAAATCAGGAAGAGTTAATTTTGGATATTGAGATGCCCTATTCTTCAGGTATTGGAAATCATCATTAGCCTCTTTATTCCATATAAACTTAATCTTCTTACCACCTTTAATAGTGTTCAACATGGGTGCACAAACATGGCTGAAATGTTTTATGAATTTCCTATAAAAAGTGGCAAGATCATGAAAACTTCTAGCATCACCTTGGTTCTTTGGTGGAGGCCAGTTGACAATTGCTTGAACCTTCTCAGGGTCCATTTTCAAAGTGCCTTGTGAGATGAAAAACCCTAGGAACAAAAGTTCCTTCTTCATTAAAATGCACTTTTCCAAGTTAATCACTAACTTGTGTTGATGAAGTCTCCTCAAACCCTGTTCAATGTGATCAAGATGTTCTTCCCTGTTATGTCTGAATATTAGAATGTCATCAAAATATATGACTACAAATTTGCTAATAAATTCAATAAATATTGTGTTCATGAGTCTCATGAATGTGCTTGGGGTATTTCTTAGCCCAAATGGTATCACCAACCACTCAAAAAGGCCTTTAATTGTTTTAAAGTTCTTTTCCATTCGTCTCCTGGATTTATCCTTATTTGGTGTTATCCTGATTTTAAGTCAATATTTGTGAAGTAGCATGCATTTCCCAACTAATCAAGAAAATCCTCCATTCTTTGGATAGGGAATCTGTATCTTATGGTGATCTTGTTGATGGCTCTTCTATCTATACATAACCTCCATTTACCATCATTTTTAGGGGAAAGAACATATGGGACTGCACATGGGCTAAGACTTTTCTGAATTAAGCCTTTCTCTAATAGTTCATTCACTTGTTTTGTAATCTCTGCATGTTCAGAAGGTGTCATCTTGTATGGGGCCTTATTAGGTAGGAAAGAACTAGGTATAAGGTCTATTTGATGACTGATATCTCTTAAGGGAGGGAGGCGTGTGGGCAGGTCACTAGCAGTGACATCACTATATTTGTTTAACAATTATTTGACTTCATTTGGTATGGGATCCTTATCATCAGTTCTCATGCTATCCTTGGGCTTAGAGATTAGAATAAAGGCTTCAGTCTTAGGTTCTTTTAACACTTGCAAAATTTCCTTTTCTCCAAAGGTAATATCAGTAGGTTATTTCTCTGTTTTAGGATCAGGCAGTGGCTTCATGGTGAAAGTTTCCCCATTTTTGGTGATGGAGTAGGTGTTCTTTCTACAATGATGTGTGGCATCCATGTCATATTTCCAAGGCATGTCTAGAAGGATGTGGGAAGCATCCATTTCCACAACATCACAAAGTACTTTACCTTTGAATTTCACAATAGAAAATTCTACCCATGCTTGTTCAGTTACTAAAGTTTGTTGACCTTTGGTTAGCCAAGAGACATGGTAGGGAAAGGGGTGTGGCTTCTTAGGAAGATTTATTTTTTGAACTATTTCAAAAGATAATAAATTTTCAGTTGAACCAGAGTCTATCAGTAGGTTACATACATTTCCATGGCATTTGATCTTTTTCCTGAAGAGGTTCTTCCTTTGAGGTGGTTCTTGATTCTGTGGTACTTGAAGGAAGACTTGTCTCATCATTAAACATGCTCCTTCCTCTCATTCTAGATCTCTTGGATTGGAATTATCTTCTTCTTTGTCTTATTGGATGAGTTGTGTCCTCCTTTCCCCCTGATTTTTGTTATTTATTTTCTCAGGGCATCTCCCTACATGGTGTCCTAGTTGATTGTAGTAGTAACACCTTAGAGGTCCATTACCTCTTCCTGTATTTTTTCTCCCTCTATTGAAGGGTCTTCTTCCTCTGTAGTTCCCTCCAAATTTTGAATCACCTAGTTCCTTGTCTCCTTGGCTTTGGTCAGGGATCTTGCTTCTGCTACCACTATATTGTCCTCTATTCTAAGAGGTACCTCTTCCTCTAAAATTCTTTCCACGATCATTTCTCTTTCCCTTGCCAAACTCTTGTTTTCTTTTCCACTTCTCCTCTACCTTGAGTGCCATTTGATAACATTTGTTTACTAATGTAGGGAAGTGTAGGATAAGTTCTTCTTGAATGGATACCTTTAGACCATTCATGTAGCTTGCTAACTTTTCTTCCTCATCCTCTATTGCATTTTTCTTCATGCATATTTTTAAGAACTCCTCAGTGTATGATCCTACATCCATGTCTTTTTGTTTTATGTTTTTCTTCCTTCTATGGAGTGGTACCCCATAATCTTTATGCACATATGTCTCTTTGATCAATGCTATCATCTTGTTCCATGAAGTAATCATACTTCTCCCATTCTTCACCCTCTCTATTTGGATGAAGTTCCACCAACTTAGGTTTGCTCCCTTCAACTTGGATCTTGCCATCTTTACTCTTTGCTTCTTAGGGGTGTCCTCACATTCAAAGAATCTTTTCAAGGCCTCAACCCAGTCCAAGGCCAAATCTGCATTCATCTTTCCATTAAAATTTGGTAAATCCAACTTCTCCTCCATGGTTCTTCTCCCCATAGATTTTAAGGCATCTAGGAGGGGTCTCTGGTCTATAGGAATGTTCACATCCTGATCAGGGATTTCATCTTCCTCTTCACTCCCTTCTTCACCACCAGAAGTGTCTTCTTTTCCCCTCTCTACCTTGTTCTCCAATTCTTGATGCCTCCTAATCAAGGCTTCATTCGCTGCCCTCTATTCTTTCACCATATTTTCTAGTTCTATGTGTGTAACCCTTGAATGGATCTCTTCATCCTCAGGAGTAAACATAGCTCTGATACCACTTGATGCATAGTGGACAGCCAGAAGCCTCAAAAGGACTCAAAATGACAATGTATCCTTCAATACCCCAACTCCAAGAGGTAAAAGTTCTCTACACTTATCACAAGTGCAAAAAGGACTTGGATCTAGGTTATCACAACCTACTACCCATAGGAAAACCTACTCACTAGGTCCCACCAAGTCTAGAACACCAATTCCAAATGATTGTCTCTTAAGCACTTACCCCAAATTATCAACAATATCCAATTAAATGACTCCAAGGACCAGGGGTGACCTACACTCATGGATGTGGCATATTTAGGTCCCTAAGATAAGGATTCCATGATCCTATTCAGCATATACAAACCTTTGAACATAGTTGCTTTGGAAACCCTCCTATTGGCTTATAGCCTTTTCTTGAAGGATTTTTTCTCTTATACAAAATACTTCCACATAACCACTTGAACAAATTAGGGATTTAGACACCCTTTATGGCCTAAGGTATTGGACTTAGAACTAAAACATAAAGATGAAAGGAAGACAAGTTAACACACAAAAGTGCTATTTGCAATTAGGCCTAATTAGGTCTACACTTACACTACAAGTGCTCTTTCCATACATCCAATGCCCAAAATAACACTTGGATCATGTGAGGGCATATATAAGAGTCTTGTACACCGATTTTGAGGTCTTGATGAATCCCCAAATAGAAGTTATTTAGACTGTCCTAATTCAGTGATTGGTGCATACATGGTCATATACACCTAGGGCATCATGGAAAGCTCATCTCCCTGCACTTTGACAAACCCAACCTTCATATTCTCAAAGAACATAATCAAAACATGATTTCCACCAAGGTTCATTAAATTTCCATGGTGGAAAGTAGAAATACACACAATTCTTATTGAAACCCTGATTTAGGGCCTACAAACCAGGCAGTGAGATTGAAAATTGGACAACTTGAAATGTATATAAGATCAATACATGAGACCAAGTGAAAATAGAATAATATTCATAGGACCATCTAGATGTGTCAAACTTTCATTCAATTTCTTTTGTACCTGTCTATACCAACTAACTGTTCACAAAATTTGCAGAGAAATGGTTGATCTTTATTGATTTCGAATGCCAAAATTACATCATCATCCTACCACATGCCTATAAGGGCTTATGTAGGAATTCCCAATGGTTACATTTAATTTTTAAACCAACTAGCCGTTTGGGAATGAGTTTTACAAATTTTGACAAAAGTTGTCAATATTGCTCAGTAGTTGCTTAACAACTTTTTGAGCAATTTTGCATATTAGGTGACCAAACTTGGTTCAAAACCTTATTTTGTGATCCCTAATGGATCAAAACATTAAAAACATGAAAATAACCTATAATTTAGGTTTTGGACATTCACTGACCAATCGTTGACCAAGGGCTTATAAAATGCCAATCTTGGAACTAGGTCTTACAAAAGAAGTCCAATGTGAAACCTAGGGTACTAACATGATCTAAAGGTCACTAGGACCTTGAAGGAAACAATAAGTTCCAAATGAACACTTAGGTTAACTAGGGTGCTCCTACACCACAAACCCACCAAATGCACACCTCATGATTGGAAACCTTAAACGCTGATTCACTTTCACATCGGGATTATGAAACTCCCACTAGCTCACTCAGATGGTCAAAAGGTCAAATGGCACTAATCTCCAAAGTCAACACTTTCAAAACTTTCTAAACTTAAACACAGTAAAAATGCAAAAATTGGATTTGGAATCAACTAGGGAAAGTGGTCAAATGAATTGACGAAGCTCGAGAAATATCCAAGGAAGTACACTTTCATATTTGTAATACAGGGGAAAAGTCATTTCTTCAAGATCTTGAACTGGGTGTAACTTGTGGGAGCTCAAAGTAGGCTACTTAGAATTCTGCATTTTCACATTCTGAGAAACTGAATAAAATGCAAACGGAATGGCTTTGGGAAACTTATCAAATAAACTCACAAGGGTCTGCAAATGGCCACAGAGGTTCCATTTTGTGTCTAAAACACCTAGGAACAACCCTTATGTCATTCCTATCCATCTAGTCAAAGATATAAACCATCAAAATGAGTTACTTATATAAAACTAGGAAATGTGCAAAAAGCAGATTAGGTAAACACCTCCAAATGGCTATCTCCAAAATACATCAAAACTCAATTTTGAGGGTTGAAACCCATTATATTTCCTCTATGAAAGGTGCTAAACACACTCTCCAACAACTTTCTCAATCTAAGCTACGGGTCTTAATTTACATGCATTCAAAGTAGGCCCCTTTCAAAAGCATTTTTGGGGTAGTGACTTGTTCCTTAGAGAAATTTCCACTTAGCCACTCTAAAATTTATTTGGAATTTTAGAGTTCCAACATAATCCAAAGGAAATAGATGCAAAGAAGATAGTAAAGAAGACATAGATTCCTATAGAAGTGCGACAATTGTTAAACGAATACAAAGACACTGTAAGTGATGGGAAACCAACTACCCTACCCCCTAAAAGACCAATTAGCCACCAAATAGATTTTATTCCTGGAGCCACCCTTCCTTATAAAGTTGTTTATAAGATGACCCCTCAACAAAATGAGGAGATTGTCAAAAAAATCCAAGAACTCCTAAACCAAGGCCTCATTAGGAAAAGTATAAGCCCATGTGTTTCTCCCATTGTCCTAGCACCCAAAAGGGAGGGAACTTGGAGGTTATGCACTGATTCTAGAGCCATCAATAGAATCAACATTAGGTATAGATTAACTATTCCAAGGTTAGAAGACCTAATGGATTGTTTAGGAGAGGAAAAGTACTTTACTAAGATTGATCTAAAGATTGGTTATCATCACATTACGGTCAAGGAGGGAGATGAATGGAAGACTACCTTCAAAACCAAAGAAGGTTTGTATGAGTGGATTGTAATGCCATCTCGAATATAAAATGCCCCATCCACATTCATGAGGCTTATGAACAAAGTTCTAAAAGACTACATTGGTAAGTTTGTTATAGTATATCTGATGATATCTTGATCTTTAGTAAGACTAAATAAGAACATTTAAGGCATTTGGAAATTATGTTTAAGAAAATTGCATGAAGAAAAGCTAATGACAAATATGGATAAGTATGAGTTCTTGAAGCAGGAACTAGTGTATCTTGGTTTTGAATTGTCTCAAGGGAATCTTAAGATAGATCCAAGCAAGATAGAAGCCATCATCAACTGGTCTACCCCAAAAACTGCAATCGAGGTGAGAAGCTTTCATAGCTTAGCTCAATACTATAGAAAATTCATCAAGGAGTTTGGTGCTATCTATGCTCCCATTTTAGATACCATAAAAGGGGGAATGAGAGTCAAGTTTGTGTGGAATGAACAAGCTAACCAGGGATTTGAATTGTTTAAGATATTACCACTTGACCTATCTTAACTCTCCTAAGTTTTGAGAAACTCTTCACAGTTGAGTGTGATGCTAACAATGTTTCTATAGGGGTTGTTTTGAGCAAGGAAGGGAGGCTAGTGGCTTTTCATAGTGAGAAGCTCAATGAAAAAAAGAGTAATTACTCTTCCTATGACTAAGACATGTATACTCTAGTGTAAGCATTAAGGAAATTGAGGCACTACATGCTTCCCAAAGAATTTGTGGTGTATTCAGACAACCAAGCTCTTAGCTTTTTGAACTCCCAAGATAAGCTCAGTCATAAACACATGAAATGGGTGGAATATTTGTAGGCTTACATCTTCAATATCAACAATAAGAAGGGACTGAAGAACAAAGTAGTTGATGCATTAAGTAGGAGACTTCTGACAGTGCAAGAAGTGCAATTGCAAAGCATAGGCATTGCAAGTTTTAAGGACTTGTATGGAAAGGATAAAGACTTTGAAGAGATATATAAGGTATGTAGAGAACATAAGAATAATTTTCATGGTGAATTTTCAGACTATAGAATGTAGAGTGACTTGTTGTTTAAGGGTAGTAAATAGTGTGTCCCTAGGGGATCAATTAGGGAAATTTTGATTTAAGAAAATAATAATGGGGCACTTAGTGGTCACTTTGGAATCAACAAGGCTCAAGAGTTAGTGCAGAGGTTTCATTTTTGGCCAAGAATGAATCTGGACATCAGAAATCATCTGAAGTGTTGTGTAGTGTGTCAAAAATCCAAAGGCACATCCTCTAATGCAGGCCTTTATCAACCCCTCCCCATCCCAAGTAGACCATGGGAATTTTTGAGCATGGACTTTGTGGTAGGATTGCAAAGGACAAAACAAGGATTTGATAGTATATATGTCATAGTAGACAGATTCAGAAAAATGGCACATTTTTTCCCTTCTAAGATTATTCATGTTGCTTGTCAGATTGCACATCTATTCTTCAGAGAACTGGTGAGAATCCATGGGTTACCCTTGAGTATAGTTTCATACAGAGACTCCAAATTTATGAGTCACTTTTGGAAGACATAGTGGAAAAATTTAGGAACCAATCTGTCCTTTGGGTCTACTTATCACCCTTAGACATATCGTCAAATTGAGGTAGTGAATAGGAGTCTAGGGAACCTATTGAGGTGTCTCACTAAAGAATATGGTCAATATTGGGACCAACTTTTGGGGCAAGCAAAATATGCTTATAATGACATAGTCAACAGGACACCTGGAAGGAGTCCATTTGAATTTCTTTATGGGGTACATCCTAGAGGGATATTTGAACTCGAAGAGTTAATTAAAGGATGGAGCCAAAGGGAGTGGCTATGCAAAATACTTTGCACACTCCATGAAAGACGTACATGAATCAGTGAGAAAGACATTGAAAGAGAACACTACAAAGATAAAGCAGAAGGTGGATGAAAGAAAGAAGGATGTAAAATTTCAGGTAGGGCATATTGTAATGGTCCATTTTAACAAGGCAAGGTTATAGAAGGGAGTGAAAAATAACCTACAAATGAGGAGATTAGAATCTTGCACTATTCTAGCCAAATATGGCAACAATGCTTATAAAGTTGAACTCCCTAAAGATATTGGATTGTCTCTGGTCTTCAATGTTGCAGATCGGGTCCTTTGCAAGGGCCCTACTCTTGATCCTCATCAGAGTCTGACTGAATTCATCCAAGAAGTGGAAGACCTGCAATTACCCCATACACCACCAAAGAAGGCATAAAAGGTACTTGATTCAAGGGTCTACAAAAACACTAGACAAAAGACTTACACAGAGAACCTGGTAAAGTGGCATGGCCAAGGAGATGTAGAGGCTACTTCGATCAAAGAAAGAAAGATCAAGAAGTTGGGGATAGACTCCATCTTGCTCAATCCAAGGGTGGGTTGAAATCGTTTTGTTTGGGAGAATGGTGTAGGAGCACCTAGGTTATCTCCTAGTTCTTAGTTTTTATTGTGGCTTGTACGTCTGACCCTAGCCAAGTTAGGAGAGTGTTTTTTTAGGCCTTAGAAGGACTTGTGAGTTAGTGCCTAGATGGATTAGACTAGGATCAATCCATTCTAATTATTTTTGGTTATGTTAGAGTTTAGTGCTTTTGAAAGCTTAAAGTTGGGAATTTGTGTCTAAAAGCCTAAAAGGCTTAGGAAAGCTTGTATTTGAGCCTAAATGGCCGCTATGGTGTTTTTACATAATTTTATTTAGGTTTGAGGTTATAAAACTAAGTTAGAAGCAAAATTGAGAAAGTAGTCAAAATGTTGTCATGACAACATTTGCAACTTTGCAAAGTTGCATGACAACATTGTCAAGAAATGATTCCATTCAATGTTTGGGGCTTGGCAGTTATTGTAACTTCCTACAAACATGGGGAAAGAATATTAAACCACAAGCAAGCCCATTTCCTGATGTTAGGTGATGTGGAGAAGTAATTTAATTTTGGTGAAGTTGCTTTGTACACTATTTTGAGTGAACTGTTAGTTGTTTTTTCTTACAAGTGTTCTTGAATGGATTGAATCACTCAATTTCAAGATGGATTCTTGTAGTTAGGATAGTTAGAGTGCATTTTTTGGTTTTAATTTTCTTAGTGTTCAGTGGATTATTTTTGTAAATTCTTTTCTTAATTAGCTAGTTATTGGTTTTATCAGGAAAGCTTTTGGTAAAATAGATCCCCCATAGAACCCCCACAGTGCATTTCATCATGGCCTTATGGGATATGGAAGGGGAGCCCTTGTATAGTGTAAATATGGAGGGAGGAGCTCTGAGAAGATGTTTAGCTATTTTTAAAGACAATCCCTAAGCAAGTCGAGTGTATCCAGTTAGGTGCTTGTCAGTGATCTTTTTGTGTTTGAATGCAGGGGTATGACTAGCAGAGTGAAACCAAGAATGGCTTTGTGTTCAATGGGGTTATAAAGTTACCTTAGAAGAAACTTAGGCCTTTCCCAATACATTTGGGTACATTTTGAAGCATAAGTCACTTGACTGGACCAGAATAGCCCAATTAGCCCTAATAGTCCTTAATTCTAGGAATCCATTGTATGGAGACCTTAGGAATATAAGACCTACAAAATATTTCATGTTTTGGAAAAGGGCATCTGAATACCAGATTTTGTTTTGGGGTTATTTGGGAAAGTTTTGAAAGAAGTGGGAAAAACTAGTCAAATAGGGCTAGTAGAGAATTAGGCCTAATATACAAGTTTCCATAAGAGTTTGGTGTAGGATTTGAGAAATACAAATCCACAAAACTCGAAGAAAACCTGCATGCAAATAACCTATTATAGGAGAGAAGATGAAAAGAGGAAAAAGAAAAACTTGGAAGGTGCTCAAAATGTGAGAGCAAAAGTATATTCCAAGTTATGAAAAACGAATTACAATGTTCAACCTATAAAGGTGAACAAAAGCCGAAAAAATGAAAAAGCTAGGTTGCACATTAATAATTAATAGAAGAATTAAATATTAATGCACCTAAGAGAAAGCTTAAGCACTAAAGAGTAATAACTTAACTAATTAAATCAACATGATTTAATTAATAAGAAAACTAATGATTACTCTAACAACCTCCCCCCCCCCCCTTAAGCTAAGCTTAGGGGGAAAG
>MU226588.1:313752-324060 GCA_018584345.1 Thuja plicata | reverse complement strand
GACACCAAAGCCCCCCCCCCCCAGAAAGATAGAACCCATGTGGATATGATCAAACCAATGGAACTCCAATGTGGAAGAAACAAAGCCATGGAACAACAAGGAAATCCCTAAATGAGAGGTGAAACTAGAAGGCCTAACTGATGCTCAAAGGAGAATGCATGAGAATCCTATAGTGGAATCTCCAATGAAGGTGGGCCAATAGATGGGTTGAATCTGCCATCTGGGAGGAGATGAATGTCCTTGAATATTCCCTCAATAGTATGAGTAGGTGGCTCAATGCAGGGGAAACCATAACAGGTACTGCTGAAGATAAATCATGCTAAACAGATGCACACTCAATAGGAGGAGGAGGTGTAGAAGCCACAACACTGATCTCAGGAACAACACATTAGTTTAGGTGTCCAGACTTCTCCTCAATAGGCACTCGTGAAGTAGGAGAGATATTCTCTAAAAATGGAGATGGTGGACCAAAATGAGAGGAGTACAAGTGGGTAGCATGATCAATTGTCCATGTGGCAACAATATTTTTTGTAGCACTATCTCTGATGTACACTAAATCTGGAGTGAACTCAATTGTCTTCCCTATCCCACTATAATTAATTTGATAAATAGAGAGAAGGTTAAAGGACAAGGATGAAACACATAGCACATCATGGAATGTACCATCATCAATGTCAATAGAACCCTTCCCACAGACTATCATAACAGTGTTATTACCCATTAGAATGTGTGGGATAGGTGAGGCCTCAAAAGATGAGAATAAACCCTGAGAAGATGCCATACGGTGTGAAGCACCTGAATCCAGTAGCCATCTAGAAGAGGGAGAAATAGTAGATGCACATAATGCATGACCCTTTCCATTGTCTGACCCATCTGCCTGAGAAGATGACGAAGAAGACCAGTGAGAAGAGGAAGAAGGAATATCAATCTTGCTCTTGTGAAGAAGAGTTGTCAAATCAGAAATCTGTTGGGCATATCCATCTACCTTCTTTTGAAAGAATTGAGACTCATCATGATTGGGATTATTACAATAAGCACACTTAGGTTTTTTAGTCTTCAATTTTCCCTTATTTGGAGGAGTGGGCCAGAGGAATGCTGAGAAGAAGAATCCTTCCAAAACTCTATGGTTGGTGATACCTATTTTTGCTCCAGTTTCTGTGAAGATGGATGAGCAACCAAAGCTTGGATCATAGAGCTAGAAGTATCATCTAACTATTGAATCTTTTACTTCTCTAGAGTCAACCGATCACAGAAGGCCGCAAAGGAAGGCATAATGTTCATAGGACCCAAAGCATTCATAGTGGAATAGAAAGTGGAGGAGAAGATCTGGAACTGTCCTCGAATCTTTGAGAGTATCAGGAAGATACACTCATTATCTAATTTGGTCTTCCCACATCCCTGTAAAAGTGAATGGAGAGCATTGAACTTCATCAAGAAGTTCTCAATGGTGGAAAAATTGTTAGGAGACAAAGATGTCAACTTTGCATCAAGTTGTAGTGCCCAGAACTCTTTCACTGTGTCAAAAAGATCTGTAAATTTTCCCTAGATGGCCCGAGGAGTGTGCTAATTCTCCAAATTAAATAGGAGACTGTCAGAGATATTCAGTGTAATTAAGCCCATGGCTTCATCCATATTTTTCCTATGATGAAGAATCTCCAAAGGACACTACAAAATAGGTTGGTTCTCATCCAGATAGGACCATAAGCCTCGTGACATGAGCAATCTAGTCATGTGCACTTTCTAGGTATAGTAGTTATGCAGTGTCAGTTAGTCAATTGATGGGTCTGACATTGAGAGAAAGAAGAAGAAAGAAGAAGGGTCTTTCTGAAGTAAATGATAGAAAGGAAAATGCACCCCCCCCCACAATGTAGTAAACTATCCCCCGTACACCAAAAGATAACTTAGAGAGCACAAAAAACAAGAAGAAAACCTCGTGACCTGATGTAGTGAGGAGAGAAACTAAAGCCACTAATTTGATGATGAAAATAGGTACTCAAATGGCCAAATTTGCAGACAAAACCCGCACGGTGGTGTCCGTCTTGGAAAGAGCTTTTCGACAATATCTCATTTTCTGAAAAACAATATCGTATGCTCAAGTTAGGCCCAAAAATCTAACAGGAGGTCAAAATGGGCAACTCACTGGAAAAAAGAAATGACGGGAAAACATTTGATGTCCAAATGGTCGTCGCCCGTCATTGTAAAATTTTTGACGCTCTTTTAACCGTCACCAGAATAACAGGCCAGAAAAAAAAAATCAAGCACCGAAAAAATTTCTTGAGGACCAGCCTGGTGGCAAGCAGGCGGAGGCCCGGTGGTGTGCGGATGGCAACCCAATCACGCGCGAGCGACGTTGCTGCTCTGCGATGGCTCCTGAGCGGAGCTGGGCTACGATGGCACTGGCCTGTGGTGACCAGGCGTGGACAGCACACGGGTCATGCATAGGTCGCGCGGTGGCTGTGCGCTGCCTGCGCAGCAAAAATCAATGTTTTTTTATTTGATTTTTTTATTTGAATTTTTTTTATTTTTGAGCCTTGAAAAGCGTGCCTAGAGGCCAAAAAACATTTTAGAGGTCATGGAGGCCAAAATGAACAAACTTTATATGAAAATAAAGTTTCTCAGGCTTTTTGAGCATGATGGTGAGGTTCGTTTGTGCCCAAAATGCACCAAAAAAATTCTTCACCTTCAGGTTGAAGACCAAACCCTAAAAAAGATGATATTTTTGCATTTGAATCTCTGCTTCAGAAAAGACCAGAATAGGCAGTAGAAGTACAGCTCTGATACCATGTAGGATTTGAGAAATACAAATCCATAGAACCTAAAGAACACCTGCATGCAAATAACCTGTTACAGGAGAGAATCTGAAAGGAGGAAAAAGAAGAACTCAAAAAATACTCAAAATGTGAGAGCAAAAATATATTCCAAGGTATGAAAAAAGAATTACAAGGTTCAACCTATAAAGGTGAACAAAACCCTAAAAAGTTAAAAAGCTAGGTTGCACATTAATAATTAATAAAATAATTAATTATTAATGCACCTAAGAGAAAGTTTAAGCACTAAAAAGTAATAACTTAACTAATTAAATCAACATGATTTAAGTAATGAGAAAACTAATGATTACTCTAACATTTGGAAATTGTTTAAGAAAATATTGATACCTTGTCCTAATGGGATAAAATGAAGTTCAAGAAGGTGTCTAGAATGAATTCTAACCCCTGTAAACACTTGTTAACAAGAGGATTCAAAAATACACTTGGAAGAATCCAAGAAAGAGCAAAGAAGTGAAGGAAGACTCGTTGGTAGTCACCCCTAGTGAAGCACAATGGTTTCCATCTCTTAGAGAGGTATTGAAGAGGTCCTAAACTAGCTAAGTAAGGACTTGGAAGATCCTAGAAGAAACAATAGGTTCTTGGGAAACCTAGGAACACTTAGGGTCCTAGTGAGATTATGTAAGCACACTAAGGGAGTCTCTATCATATTGGTATCAGAACCTACAAGATTAGGCTTGTGGTGAATGTTTCAACCTATAGAGTCAATAGGAGAGTCTACAATGGTTACCAATGTAGAACTTGCAAAGAAAGTGGATGAGAAAGAAGAATAGAATAGGTTGCACAGACATAGATTGGCCCAACTAGAGAAAAAATTGGATCAAGTGGAAGAGAAGACTGAGGAAGTCAAATACAACATTGAAGGAAAGAGTAAAGAGATAGCCATAGATGATGAGGTCCCTAAACCAGAGCCTGTCCTCACTAAAGAACCCTTCTTGAAAGCCTTGAAAGCCTTAAGTGTAAAGGCATTGAAGGGAATCCCAATCTTTAGTGGGAAAATGGAGCCAGAAATGGTCCTAGACTAGATTGAAGGACTTGAAAAATAATTTAAATTTGATGGGATAACAAAAGCCCAAAAAGTAAAAGTGGTAAAAGAAATACTTAGAGGGTCTGCACTCATTTGGTGGAAGTTCATCCAAGATTAGAGGGAAAAAGAAGGAAAGAAAACCATTGCCACTTGGAAAGCTATGGTAGCTAAAATCAAAGAGGCATATATGCTAGAAGACTATGAAATTCAGTTACATAAGGAAAGAAAAAGTATAACACAAAAATAATTGGATGTTAACTCTTACACTGAGGAGTTTCAAAGGTTGTGCATGATGTCATGATTTGCAAAAGATCAAAGTGTGATAGTAGCCAGATATCTGAATGGTTTAAAGTGGACTATTCAAGATGAATTGAGTCTACTAACCCCTACCACAGTTCAAAGGTGCCACCAACTTGTAGTTAAGGTGGAAGAAAAGTTGAAAAATAAACAAGACTTAAAAAATACTAGAGGCAGAGGAAGGGGAAGAGATGTCAGAGTCCAAAGAGGAGGATATGGTGGTAGAAGTTCATAACAAAAGACTCAAGGAGAGACTAAATTGACTGAACAATAACATGGAAGCTCTAATAGAGGAGGCTTCAATAGAGGAAGAGGCTCTAGTAGCAATTGGAGAGGAAGGAACAATAGCCAAGGAAGAGGTTCTTATTTTTCAACAATGAAGTGCTATCATTGCAACCAATTGGGACACCCTGCCTATAGGTGTCCATAGAAAGGTTGTACATCCCAAGGGAGTGACAAAAGAGTCAATTTTATTCAAGAAGAATCTAGTGGTGGTAACAAACACCCTGAAGTACCCTTAGAATCAGAAGAGGGATAAAATTTAATCATAAGGACAATGATTAAAGAACCGGTGATAGAAGAATCAAGCCAGAGAAGATCGCTATTCAGAGTGAAATGCAAAATTATGGGTAAAGTATGTAAAATTGTCATTGACTCAAGGTCAACTAACAATATTGTGTCAAAGGAGGCAGTTAGAAAAATAAAAATGAAGAGGATTTCACATAGAAATCCATACAAGGTTACTTGGTTGAACAATGGATAACATGTCCTTGTGAATGAACAAGCATGGGTGAACTTCTCTATTGGAAGATATAAAGATAGGGTATTGTGTGATGTACTACCAATGTATGTATGTCACCTCTTACTAGGAAGGCCATGGTAATTTGACAGAAAAGCCAAGCATGATGGAGCCAAAAATGCATATTTTTTCAAGAAAGAAGGTGTGACTTTCAAAATCCAGTCACTACTTGAAGAAGGAGAAGTGAAGTCCACAAGCCCTAATCTTCTTTTGGTAAGTGAAAAAGAGTTCCTAGAAGCACTAGAACAAGGAGAGGGAGTAGGTTATGCATTGGTTTTGAAGCCAAAGGAAGAAGATGCAGAGAAGACAGTAAATAAGACAGAGATTCCTATAGAAGTGAAAGAATTGTTAAAGGAATACAAAGACATTGTAAGTAATGGGTAATCAGCTACCCTACCCCCTATAAGATATATTAGCCACCAAATAGATTTTATTCCCGGACACACCCTTCCTAATAAAGTTGCTTATAAGATGACCCCTCAACAAAATGAGGATATTTCCAAAAAAATCCAAGAAGTCCTAAACCAAGGCCTCATTAAGAAAAGTATAAGCCCATGTGATGTTCCCACTATCCTAGCACCCAAAGGGGGGGGAACTTGTAGGTTATGCATTGATTCTAGATCCATCAATAGAATTACCATTAGGTATAGATTCCCTATCCCAAGGATAGAAGACCTAATGGACTGTTTAGGAGAGGCAAAGTACTTTGCTAAGATTGACCTAAAGAGTGGTTATCATCAAATTAGGGTCAAGGAGAGAGATGAATGGAAGAATTCCTTCAAAACCATAAAAGGTTTGTATGAGTGGCTTGTAATTACATTTGGACTATCAAATGCCCCATCCACATTCATGAGGCTTATGAACAAAGTTCTAAAAGACTACATTGGTAAGTTTGTTGTAGTATATCTGGATGATATTTTTAATCTTTAGTAAAACTAAAGAACATTTAAGGCATTTTCAATTTGTGTTTAAGAAATTGCATGAAGAAAAGATAATGATAAATCTAGATAAGTGTGATTTCTTGAAGCAGTAACTAGTGTATCTTGGTTTTGTGTTGTCTCAAGGGAATCTTAAGAAAATTCATCAAGCAGTTTAGTGCTATCTGTGCTCCCATGTTAGATGCCATAAAAGGGGAAATAAGAATAAAGTTTGTGTGGAAATAATAAGCTAACCAGGGATTTGAATTGTTGAAGAAAAATATTGACACTCAACCTATCTTAACTCTCCCAAGTTTTGAGAAACTCTTCACAGTTGAGTGTGATGCTAAAAATGTTGCTATAGGGGTTGTCTTAAGCCAAGAAGGGAGGCCAGTGGATTTTTAGAGTGAGAATCTCACTGGTGGAAAGAGGAAGTACTTTCTTCCCAAAGAATTTGTGGTGTATTTAGACAACCAAGCTCTTAGCTTTTTGAAGTCCCAAGACAAGCTCAGTCACAAACACATGAAATGAGTGGAATATTTTATAGCTCACACCTTCAATATCAAGCATAAGAAGGGACTGCAGAACAAAGTAGTTGATGCACTAAGCAGGAGACTTCTGAAAGTACAAGAAGTGCAATTGCAGAGTATAGGCATTGAAATTTTGAAGGACTTGTATGCAGAGGATGAAGACTTTGGAAAATATATAAGGTATGTAAAGAACATAATAATCATTTCCATGGTGATGTTTCTGACTATACAATTCAGAGTGAATTGTTGTTTAAGGGTAGTCAGTTGTGTGTCCTAGGGGATCAATTAGGGAAATTTTGGTTTAAGAAAAGGATAATGGGGCACTTAGTGGTCACTTTAGAGTCAACAAGACTTAAGAGTTAGTGCAGAGGTTTCATTTTTGGCCCAGAATGAATCTAGACATCAGAAATTATGTTGAGTGTTGTGTAGTGTATCAAAACACCAAGGGAACATCCTCCAATGTAGGCCCTTATCAACCTCTCCCCATCCCAAGTAGACCATGGGAATGTTTGAGCATGGACTTTTTGGTAGGATTGCCATGGACAAAACAAGGATTTGATAGTATATATGTCATAGTAGACAGATTTAGAAAAATGGCACATTTTGTCCCTTATAAGATTGTTCATGATTCTTGTCACATTGCACATCTATTCTTCAAATAAGTTGTGAGAATCCATGGGTTACCCTGGAGTATAGTTTCAGACACAGACTCCAAATTTATGAGTCACTTTTGGAAGACAGAGTGGAAAAAATTGGGAACCAATATGTTCTTCAGGTCTTCCTAACACCCTCATACATTTGGTCAAACTGAGGTAGTGAATAGGAGTCTGGGGAACCTACTGAGGTGTCTCACTAAAGAATATGGTCAAGCTTGGGACCAACTTTTGGGGCAAGCAGAATATGCTTATAATGACATAGTCAACAGGAGAACTGGAAGGAGTCCATTTGAAGTTGTTTATGGGGTACATCCTAGAGGGATATTTGAACTCAGAGAGTTAAATGATGGAGCCAAAGGCAGTGTCTATGCAGAAGACTTTGCACACTCCATGAAAGAAGTACATGAATCAGTAAGAAAGATATTGACAGAGAACACTGCAAAGATAAAGCAGAAGGTGGATGAAAGAAAGAAGGATGTAAAATTTTAGGTAGGGGATCTTGTAATGGTCCAATTGAACAAGGAAAGGTTACAAAAGGGAGTACCATATAAGCTACATATGAGGAGATTAGGACCTTGCACTATTTTGGCCAAATATTGCAATAATGCTTACAAAGTTGAACTCCCTAAAGATATTGGATTGTCTCCAGTCTTCAATGTTGTAGATATGGTCCTTTGCAAGGGCCCTGCTCTTGATTGTGATTAGAGTCTAACTAAAGTCATCCAAGAATTTGAGGACCTGCAATTACCCACTACACCACCAAAGAAGGTAGAAAATGTACTTGATTCAAGGGTCTACAAACATACTAGACAAAAGACTTACAAGGAGCACCTGGTAAAGTGGCATGGCCAAGGATATGCAGAGGCAACTTGCTCAATCCAAGGGTGGGTTCAAATCTTTTAGTTTGGGAGAATGGTGTAGGAGCACCTTGTGTGTGTGTAAATGGGTACCTGTTGAAAACAACACAAACACTCAATAGGTCATTGCATTAGTTCAAATGGTTAATCAAAACATTAAAAACCCCTAATATCAGCCTATTGCCTTCTAACTAGAAAGAGTGTGATTAGTTTCATATTTAGCCCTCAGAATATGCTTCAAATTAGTGACCAATACTATTCTAGCATGAAGGATTTAATTCAAATTTAAGCTAAAAATGTGAAAAAGCATGCAATCTAGCTTTAAAAGATGAAATGAAAACAATAAACTAGCATGATATAATAGATGAAATATGAATCTAGGATGAATCTAACAGCATAACAATGTATTTTTAATCTAAGGTGAAGGATCCTTTGTTCTCAAAATAGGCTTATATTTATAGAAGAATGGGAGAGAGAGAGGGGGGACAAGGTTCATTTATGAATTTGGAGACTCATAAATGAATATGTAAGAGCCATTAATGCCCAAGGCATTAATAAGGCATGGGAGAGACATAAGCTTAAGGTCTTCATATTAATGAAGGCTTTAAAGAGGCAAGGGAGGGTGTAAGAGAGTGGCTTGAGAAAATGGACTTTAAGAAAGTCTAGCTTGAGAAAGTGGACTTTCTCAAGTGGGTTGAGTTGCTAAGTATTCCTTAATGGAATGTGACAACATTAGGAGGTGGGTTAGAGTAGAATTTAGGATTAGGATTAAATTAGCATGGGTGAATGGGTTGAGAAGGGTTAGAACCTAGGGTAGAAGTGGTTGAGATAGGTTAGGTTGGGGTTTAGGGGAATATTAATAAATGAAATAAACTTATTTAATTCATTTAAAAACATAGGAATTAATTAGTTAAACAATGAAATTACTTTTTAATAATTAGAGAACTACAGCCATCTTAATTAAATTAAATAGGCTAGGGAAATGGGTTAATTGCAAGTGGGTATTTGATTTAGGGATTTATTTAATTCCTTTATAATTAAATAATATAGCCATGTTTGATTTTGATTTGATTTGATTGGTCGAAATTAATTTGAATTGTATGGCTATAATAGTTAATATAAATCAGTGATAAAAATCACCTATGATATTAAATTGATTTAAAGAATTATGCCAAGCAGTAACAGGGTCGTTTGGACATAAATTGAGGGTATGATCACACTTAGGGAAAATAGGGTCCATAGTTGGAACAGACCAAATTTAGGTGGTTACATTTGCCCCTCTTTGAAATGATGTGCGAGTAGCGCATTGATTCAAAGAAATTTTTTGATTTTGACTTCAAAAAGATTGAGAATTTCGTTCTTGGTTGTCGAACGAAATGTTGATGAGATCAGTCTCACTTTTGTTTAAACAAAACTGATAGAATTGATTTTGAACTTGATTGTCATCCAAAGATCAATAAAAGATTTTAAAAATACCAATTCTGAACTTGATTGTCATCTGAAAATTGATAATACTGATTCCAAACTTGGTTGTCGTCCGAAAGCCAGTACGAAGCTGCTAGGAGATTTTTTTTTTTTTTTTTTAAATATTCTAAAATGAGGAAACATAAGATATCCAGCTTATGAGAACCAAAGCTTTCTATCCAACAATTACGACATTAGTCAAGAAACTGTTATGCCCCTTAGTTTGTTTGATAACGAAGTCATTTTTAATGCAGTTTTAAGCAAAAATTTAATTGATAATAGTGTGATCATGCCCCCTCAGGAACGAAATCGAAGGAAAAGAATAAAATCCCTTAGTTGAACGAACGTATCACTTGCAGGAAGTGGTTAAGACAACAAAGAATGGAGTAGAAGAAGTGTAAAAGAAGGTGTGTTTAAAAATAAACACATGAGTACCAAGTTAATCACATTAAAAAGGTGAGTTTGATTTTGTTCACGATAGATCAAAGATTTTGGGAATCAGTAATATCAATAATATAGATGATGTAATTAACTTGGATTTTTGGAAGAAGATAGAAAGCATTTTTGAGCACAAAAATTCCTTATGTTGTTATTCTTTTATAAATGCAGCTATATGCAGACTCTTAGGACTTTGTCACTGATTAGCAAAGATTGCAACATTTTTATCATCATTGGGCGCTTTTGGAACGGATACCATCAAATAGTATAATCATCACTAATACCCACTGATATTATGATAATATGAATACTATATTTTATTGGAATGTCGAAAATAGACTTAGCTACCAAGCTATAGAAGCCAGGACATTAAAATAGTCACCTTCCTTTTAATATACCAGTTTCTGATTAAGGCAAGATATTGAACCCGCAATGACCTTGAAAATTCATATCCTTGGGTACATTATGATTCGTATACCTTAGTGAGAATCTGGATCA
>MU226588.1:239974-278258 GCA_018584345.1 Thuja plicata | reverse complement strand
GGTAAGGAGTTTTCATGGACTTGCTCAGTATTATAGGAAGTTCATAAGGAAATTTAGTGCTATTTGTGCTCCAATGTTGGATACAATCAAAGGAGGAATGAAGACCAAGTTCATGTGGAATGAACAAACCAACAAGAGTTTTGAGTTGCTACAGGAAAAGATTGCTACCCAACCAGTGTTAGTCCTACCAAGCTTTGAGAAGCTCTTCACCATTGAATGTGATGCAAGAAACATAGCTATTGGGGCTGTCCTAAGCCAAGAGGGTAGACCAATAGCATTTCACTCTGAGAAGTTGAGTGAAGCAAAGAAGAAGTATTCTTCTTCTGACCTTGAGTTTTATGCATTGGTTCAAGCCTTGAGAAAGTGGAGGCACTACTTGTTGCCCAAGGAGTTCATTGTTTATTCAGATAATCGAGCCTTGAGTTTTTTGAATTCTCACGAGAAGTTGAGCCACAAGCACATGAAGTGGGTTGAGTACCTACAAGCTTACACCTTTAAAATCAAACATAAGAAAGGTGTCCTAAAAAATATTGTTGATGCATTGTCAAGAAGAGGTCTTACCATTCAAGAGATTCAGTTGAAGAGCATGGGAATAGATCACTTCAAGGATCTATATGCTGAGGATGAGGACTTTGTAGGTATTTACAAGGTATGTGTTGAATACAAGAACCATTTCCATAGTGAGTATGTTGAATATACTTTGCAAAGTAACCTTTTGTTTAAAGGCAATAAGCTATGTGTCCCTAGAAGTTCCATTAGGAAGAACATGATTCAAGAGAAGCACAATGGTGCAGTGAGTGGTCATTTAAGGATCACAAAGACACAAGAACTAGTTCAAAGGTTATACTATTGGCCGAGGATGAATATTAATTTCAAGAGGTATGTGGAGAGTTGTATTGTGTGTCAAAGAGCCAAGGGTACTTCATCAAATGTTGGTCTTTATCAGCCCCTACCTATTCCTACTAGGCCTTGGGAATGCTTAAGCATGGACTTTGTAGTTGGGTTACCCAAGACAAGACAAGGTATGGATAGTGTTTATGTAGTTGTGGAAAATTTTAGTAAAATGGCTCACTTTGTGCCATGTAAGACTACAAATTATGCAAGTCAAATAGCATCTCTATTCTTCAAAGAGATAGTGAGAATCCATGGATTGCCTATCAGCATTGTTTCAGACAGAGACACAAAGTTTAGGAGTCATTTTTGGAAGACTCTTTGGCAAAGATTGGGCACCAACTTATCCTCTGGGTCAGCCTACCATCCCCAAACTGATGGTCAAACTGAGGTTGTTAATAGGAGCCTTAGAAACCTTCTAAGATGCTTGACTAAAGAGTATGGACAGCAATGGGATCAGTTGATTGGGCAAGCTGAATATGCCTACAATGACACCTTGAATAGATCCACAGGGAAGAATCCATTTGAGAGTTTATGGACTACATCCAAGGGGTGTCTATGAGTTGAGAGATCTGAAAGAAGGAGTCAAAGAAAGTGGATATGCTGATGACTTTGCAAATGCTATGAAAGAGGTTCATGAAACAGTAAGGAAGACATTGGTAGACAACACCAGCAAACACAAAGTAAAGGTGGATGAAGGTAGAAGGATAGTTGAGTTCAATGTTTGTGATCTTGTCATAGTGCATCTAAACAAATCTAGATTGCAAAAAGGAATCCCTCACAAGCTACAAATGAGGAGGATATGACCATGTCCTATATTGGCAAGGTATGGTGACAATGCTTACAAAGTAGACCTACCGGATGACAGTGGACTGTCAAATATTTTCAATGTTGTAGACCTTGTCCATTATAAAGGGCCTCAAGAAGACATGGACCAGACCATAAATGAAGTGATCAGGGATGTAGAAGACTTACAACTCCCTACATGCTACAAATATAGGACCAGACAGTGTACTAGTCACTAGAGTCTACAAAAAGGATAGACTCGAGCAGTATAAAGAACACCTCATTCAGAGGTATGGACAGAGTGTTGTTGATACAATTTGGATCAAGGAATCAGAATTAAAAAGGATGGGCATTGATCCTACCATCATCAATCCAAGGGTGGATTGAAGTTCTAAATTTTGGGGAAATGATGCAGGAGCACCTAGGCTAGCCTCCATGGTTAGTGTGTTTTTGGATTGTACTTGACTCTTTCCAAGTCAAGAGCTTAGTTTAGTTAGTTTTAGGACCTTATAAGGTCTCTTTCCATGTTGGCTAAGTGAATTAGTCATTAGGACTAAGGTCACATCGATAGCCATTGTTTGTGGTTTTTCAAATTCTTAGGTTTACTTGTCAAAAGTGAGATTGGAGTCATGAATGTGTCCAAAGCACCAAAATGTGGACATAGAGATGTCATAGGGTCTTTAATGATCTTGGCTCCTCAAATGGAAGAGGTTAGAGGTCCTAAAATGTAGGGAGAATGCATAAATGAAAAGATGCCAAAAGTTGCTCAATTGTTGTCATGACAACATTTTGCAATTATTGCAAATGTGCATGCAACATGGTTACATTGGATTCTCCTTGAAAATAGGAGTGGGTAATTGACCCTATAATGGTGGAAGAAGGAATCTAATGGAGGAAGGACTAGAATCACACTAGTGAGACATTCATTGTAAACTTTTTGAAAAGAAAATATAGTCTACAATTCTGAGTTTTGGAGCAATCTCGAGCATTTCCTTATGACAGTCATGCGTTGTGAATTGAAAGCTTGAATATAATATTTGTTTAGTGTTCTTAGGAGTGTTTGGAGCATTTCTTATTCAATGAGCTAGTTGATTAGAGGTAGTATACAGTCGTAGGCAAATTGTTTTGTGTTTGGGTAGTTCACTGGTCCTGTCCTGACCAGTCAGTCTAGAAATGACTCCCCCATGAAATTTGACCATGGTAAATTTCAAAGGGTAGATGGAAATGATAGGGGAGTCAGTAGTGTATATATTTGTATAGTTAGGAGTCTTAGAAGTGAGAAGATCTATTTTTACTACTAAGCCCTGGGCGAGCTACTAGTGCCCGGTTAGTGATTTAGCAAAGAAATAGTGAGTTTACATGTGTAGGGGAAGAAGGTACTGTACAATCCAAGTACATGTACAGTTAGGGTTTTGAGTCACCTTGACATCTTAGGTTGGTCAAGTTCATACCAATCAAAGAAGATAAGTTTTGAGTGAGTTTTGGAATAGTTTTCCAGACTGTCCTGATTTTTAGGCCTATTAGCCCTATAAGACCTAGTTTATAGGAACCCCATGTACGGAGGTCTTCTAAACTTAAAATCTCCAAAATGTCTTGTAATGGGATAGAGGGTATCAGGATATGGTCTTAATTTTCCAAGTTCTTTGGAAAATTTTCAAGTTAAGTGGGAAAAACACCTTGGAGAAGGCTACAAGGAATTAGGCCTCTTTATGCAAAAAGTGTGAACTCGAATGCAAAGACTAAAAAGACACCTCAAGATGGAACCAAAATGGACCAAATGTGATGTCTACATGTTGATGGACACCCTTGCAGATGAAACAATAATGTTAGAGTGAATATTGGCACTTCGACTCTTCTAAGTGTGAGTGGGAGGAGTGAACAAGTGAAATAATCATAAGGTGTTAGTCTTCCAAAGGGTGAGAAGCACAAGGGTAGATTCTTAGAGAAGAGTAAGATTAGGACTTAGTTAATGATCTAAGCCTAATAAGGACCTAGAGGAGATTAGGATCCTTGAAGAAGATAAATAAGATCTTCTTTGTGAAGTGTGTAAGAAAACCCATTGGAACACTTACATCAAGGAGTCAAAAAGACACTTGGAAGAATCCAAGAAAGAGAAAAGAAGTAAAGGAAGACTTGTTGGTAGTCACCCCTAGTGAAGCACAATGATTTCCATATCTTAGAGAGGTATTAAAGAGGTCCTAAACTAGCTAAGTAAGGACTCAGAAGATCCTAGAAGAAAGAATGTGGTCTTGAGAAAACTAGGAACACTTAGGGTCCTAGTGAGTTTGTGCATGCACACTAAGGGAGTCTCTATCAGATTGGTATCAGAGCCTACAAGATTAGGCTTGTGTTGAATGTTTCAACCTACAAATTTAGTAGGAGAGTCTACAATGGTGACCAATGCAAAAATTGCAAAGAAAATGGATGAGAAAGAAGAAGAGAATAGGTTGCTCAGAGATAGATTTTCCCAATTAGAAAAAACAAATGGATCGAGTGGAAGAGAAGACTGAGGAACAAGGACAAAGCTGAAGGAAAGAGTAAAGAGATAGCCATATATGATGAGGTCCCTGAACCAAACCCTTTCCTAACTGAAGAACCCTTCTTGAAATCCTTGAAGTCCTTAAGTGGAAAGGCATTGGAGGGAATCCCAATCTTTAGTGGGAAAATGGAGCCAGAAGTGGTCCTAGACTGGATTGAAGGACTTGAAAACCATTTTGAATGTGATGGGATAATAGAAGCCCAAAAAATAAAAGTGGAAAAAGAAAGACTTAGAGGGTCTGCACTCACTTGGTGGAAGTTCATCCAAGATGATAGGGAGAAAGAAGGAAAGAAACCCATTGCCACTTGAAAAGCTATGTTAGCTAAAATCAGAGAGGGATATATGCCAGAAGACTATGAAATTCAATTACATTAGAAAAGACAAAGTCTAAGACAATAAGAATTAGATGTTAACTCTTACATCAAGGAGTTTCAAAGGTTGTGCGTGAGGTCAAGAGTTGCAGAAGATGAAAGTGTGAATGTAGCTAGATATCTGAATGGTTTAAAGTGGACTATTCAAGATGAATTGAGTCTTCTAACCCCTACCATAGTTCAAAAGTGCCACAAACTTGCAGTTAAGCTGGAAGAAAATTTGAAAAATAAACAAGACTCAAGTAATACTAGAGCCAGAGGAAGGGGAAGAGATGGCAAAGGACAAAGAGGGGGATATGGTGGTAGAAGTTTAGAACCAAAGACTCAAGGAGAGACTAAATTGACTGAATAGAAAGAGGGAAGCTCTAATAGAGGAGGATACAATAGAGGAAGAGGCTCTAATAGCAATTGGAGAGGAAGGAACAATCACCAAGGAAGAGGTTCCTATTTTTCAACAATGAAGTGCTATCATTGCAACCAAATGGGACACCCTGCCTATAGGTGTCCAGAGAAAGGCTCTACTTCCCAAGGGACTGACAAGAGAGTCAATTTTTTTCAAAAAGAATCTAGTGGTGGTAAAAAGCACCCTTAGAGTCAGAAGAGGGAGAAAATTTAATGATAATGTTAGCACTAAGAATTTTTTTAGACTCATGTGCTCTTTTACTTTGTCTTTGTCGTGCAATCTCCCAATCTAGATTGAATATTCCATTTCTTTCTGAGATTATGTGCGCACCATTGATCTAGTCTTATCATTGCTCTAATCATCTGGGTGGTGCTAGATCTCAAGATAAAGTCAAAGTTATCTTTTCTTTCAAAGATCTAGCAATATCTATAGATCTTGTCTTGATCGGGAGGTCTGTGCTAGATCTCATGATGTTACTTAGGTTAAGAAAGTCATTCAGAGATCTCAAGACTTAGCTATCTCGTAATCTATAGATTTGATCATGGTAAAGAAAGTGACTCAAGGTAAAGATGGAGTTTCATCATATGCAGACAAGTGTCCAAGTGCAGGTTCAGAAAGGATGGTTCTCGCTAAGTCTCAGGATCAAACCATGGTTAGTGTATTCTTTCAACGACTTGGCAATCTAGTCTATCTTGTGATCTCCTAATAAACCTATGATAAAGCTCAAAGTTTGGTCATGTTTAATTCAAGATTAAATGTTGATCATTGATGTGTAAAAATATCAAGTGTCTATGTGTGATCTCCAGATGATTTGAACAAGTACAGAAGGATTTAGTGATCAAGCGCAGGCCGTAGATGTCTTTTTGATCCTATGGATGGCATCTAATCTCGTGATGAACTCAAGGGTTCAAATTTTATTTAGTGACTTGGAGATTTCCTTTATCTTGTGATCTCAAGATAAACCTGCAGTCAAGGCATGGTTATATTTTCTCTTTGGTCACGAGATCTCCAGATGGACTCAGGGTTAAGTAAAAGATCTTGAGATTAAGCTTGAATTGTTGATGTAGTGTTGATCATGTGGATGGCATTTAATCTCAGAAATAAATGAGTAGGTACAAATATATTGTGAGATTAAACGCACATTGTTGATCTTGATTTAATCCTATGGTCTGTGCGTAATCTCTGAGTAGACTCTAGGGTTAAGATATGTTCTGGCAACTTGGCGTTCTCTTCAGTCGTGTGAGCTCATAATGGACCAGAGTTAGGGTCAATTATGGTTAAGGATGAGTTAGGTTACCAGAGATTTGACATGATGTTGCCACATGTTTCCAAGTACAGATGAATCGAAGGGCTAGTGCTAAATCTCGTGATAGACCTGAGGTTATGAAAAGTATTGCGAGATTCAGAGATATAGTAATCTCTGAATCTCTAGATTTAATCAGGGTGAGGTTTTTTCAAGTCAGAGTTAAAGAAAGGTATTCCTAGAGTTCATCATGTTCATTGCTTGCTAGATAATCTTGTGGCATGTGTAATCTCCTATTATACCCAGAGTTAAATAAATGTTCACAAGACTTAGAGATTTCTTCAACCGCGTAATCTCCAGATTGATGCTTGACTTAGGTAAAGTTAATGTTGATCAGACTAGTTTAAATCAAAACCATTGATGATGAGATAGATCAGAGGGCCTGAGCTAAATCTCTAAAATGTAAATTGAGTTAAGTGAAATGATCAGTGACTTTGACTTTTATTTAGTCGTCGAATCTCGGGATAGACTATAGTTAAGAGCTTGAGTCAAGTTAGTCAGACAAGTTTGTCGAAATAATGATCTGGACAATTGATTGAAGAGAAGATCTTGTGGCTTGTCTATAATCTCCAGTCTTAACCCAAGTAAAGGTAAATGTTCAGTGACTTGGAGATTACATAGTTGTGCAATCTCTAGATAAAACCAAGGTTAAAGTCAGGTTAATGGTCGAGGAAGAAGATAAGGTTAAAGACCAGTCATGTTAGATTTAATCTGGTGGATGGAATAAAGCCTCAATGAAGAGATGCAAGGTGACTAATGATTAAGGCATTGTGCCTGTTTGTCATGTGTCCAGCCTGGCTAGCACAGGTCAGAAGATAGCAGGATTTCTGGAAGCCAATAAAAGAGTTCCATGTGGATGTCAGTAGCACTAGCATTGCCAAGTTATAACTAAGGTAAAGGTCATTTTAGTTGATTTTGATCCAACGATTGGTATAATGGCTTAATGGAAAGTTTCTTGAGATCTATTCTTCAAGGGATTGCGCCTGTATGGCACCTGTCTGATCATATCGTAGGCCCGGGTAAATTAAAATTGATCTATGGATATGATTTAAAATGATTTTGAGGCTTGATCTTGACTGTTGATGTTTATTCTGTGCCACATGTAGCCGTTAGGTATGGAATATTTGAATATTTAAAATTTTTTCTTGGAGTTTCAAGCAGTGGTGTTTTCCAAGCTGTAGAGGTAGTTGGTGGATCGATCTGATCTTTTGGGTTGATTTATTGAAGTGGTATGGTGGTGAGGGGATGTTTTCTATTGACTATGGATTCATTAATGTTGTGTGGTGATTTTAGGGTTTTCTATTCAAGATTGTATACTCTTTGAAACCCTAGTTCGCTTCCTATCAGTTCTGCATTAATGTTCCTAGTCAAGTGGCCATGGAGATCAGATTGTATTTTTAGATCTTTTGAAGAAAGATCAAGTCGGTGAAGAATTGAAAGATAAGTACAAATCAGATTTTAAGGACAGATGTCAATCAAACTAGAATTCTAGGGTCTTCTTCTTCTATATCTATCCATCTTTTCTCCATTTTAAGGGTTCCTTGTTCTGTTCTATTTCTGGCTTCTCTGCAAAATTTCTGAGTAGGTTCCAAGTGTGGTACCTCTATATATATTTTCCCTCTTTTATGAATATAGGGTGTTCTTGTATCCTTTCTATTTCAGGGAAGAACATCATTGTAAGAGCTTGCTTATGAAAGAAATTCAGTATTGTTGTTCTGTTATCAAGTTGTCTCCATTATGTTTCTGAATTATATAAAGTAGGGCATCTAGGTTGTTTTAGTTTTATCGATTGTAAAGCTTGCAATAGGGTTATTCAAGGGATAATAGTGATTTAGGATATGTATGAGATGGGGTATAAAGGATATTCTAGGCTTTTCTTTCAGTGGATGCTAATTAATGTATTGTCTATTCCAAGGTCTCTTCCAAGAGGAGGGTTAAATTCTGAGTAAGGAATTACATATTTGAATACACGGGTGGATTCACAAGTAGAACTTGATTGATAGGGTATGGCTTATGTATGGCATATAGACATATTAGACTATGTTTTTTTCCTTTGTTCATGATCTTTGCAATGATATGTTTGACTTTGTTTCCCATTAGATAAGGCACTTGTCTATTAAATACTTGGGGTATTTCAGAGATTCATTAATCAAATCATAAATTGAAAATAATTTCCTTTTTATGTTGATGGGAGCTAGAATAGTTATAGCTTTTAGACATACTCTATGCAAGTGAGATACTGCATAAGATCTGATAAAATAGTGAGGTACTGGTTACCTAAAGGTTTGAAAACTATTCCACAGTTATATATTTGAAAGCTATTGTTTCTCACAAAGGAGTTATGTGTGTGCATATTAGGTAATACCCACCTAAGTGATGTGGAACTTAAAGTGTAGAAGGTCTTAGAACCTTGTCAATTGGACTTGTTTCTTGTCTCCTTTATGTTGACGGTGTTGGGTTTGTGTCCTAGGTTTGTAATCCCATAGCCTAGTCTCAAAGTTTCATCTAGGAAAGGAGAGTGCAAGAGAAAGCTCAAAAACATTGGTGACTCCACTGGGGAATAACAGTTAAATAATAGGGAGACTCTGATATAAATAAACTAAATCAATTTTGAGAGAGAGTTAGCCCATCTGGGCTACCAAAAAAATTGTGACTCTGCTGGGGAATCTCTATAAGAATTTTTAAAATCCATCCAAGAGTCAAAAAACACATATATACTCATTAGGGATAAGAGAACTTTGTTATTTGTTTAGTCAAAATTTTATCCCGAAGTGATATGATTGTTATAGAGTTATATGCTATAAAGAAATATTCCTCAATTTTTGTAAAGTGAGTCAATTATATTCTGGATGTCATTGCAAAGTGTCTTAAAGTCCAAGTTCTACAAAGATATATTTATATTATCTCACAAAGTGGTGAGTGGCGACTCTGAGTGCTTTGATTTGCACCAGTGTGCATGTTTGAAGAAAGACTACAAAGAAGGTGGACTTGCAGTGATGAGGCAGCAGATGTTTAGACTCTTATGACTAAAGAATAGTCAAGATGGGAATCTATATCAGACCCTATTTGTGGGGTGTGTTGAGATTTTTCTACTTTTGAAGAATGTCAGAGTGGGGTGAAGTAATCTCAACTGATTCATATTTTTCCTCTGCAAAGAGGTGGTGACTCTACCAAATATTTTAATGTGATTCGAAGGTGACTTCAGATAAAGTATTTTTGCAGCTACTCCAATACATCCAGGTATTTTTCAAAGTAATAAATTTCCTTATTGAGTGGTCTAAGCACTAAAACAAGGAACAAGGTGTGGTAAGAGGTTTACATACTTCAAGTTTTAAGTTGCCTTCTACGAAATCATATGGAAGCATTGTATTAGTTAAAATGGGTAAAATTGAAGAATAGATTGCATTGTTAAACCAAGGCATCCAAATGAATTGCATAGTGTGGATGAGATTGAAGGTGGGAAGGAAAAAGGATGTATCAATACCTTTATTTTATGAAAGGTTTTGTGATGCATATGATGAGCTTCCAAGGGGTGCTGATTTTTATGAGTCTACTTTTATTGGTTTGATTTTGGAACTTTGTTTTCCTAAATCAGCCCATTGGTTAGCCTCCTTGAGGGAAGAACGTTATGTGCATATTAGGAATTGGATAACTAATGTTGCAGATATTGAACTTGAGGTTGTGCCTATTAATTTTGATGATGGAACTTATGAAGGAGATGTGTCTAGTGTGGATTCTCTCTCTTATAATCATAAGAGTGATGCTCTTTCTCAATATGAGGCAAAGGACATGTGCAATCAGCAAGAATAAAATGATTGGATAAGTGAAAATGTTGGTGGTGACTACTTATCAGAAGAGGTTAAAGATGATGACAATGGTTCATTTCACAGTGAGCAAATTTTAGAGTTCTTGACTTGTGAGTATCTCGGATATCCAGGGAGGGACAACTCTCAATTCTCCCACCCAACACATTGAGTTTGACAGAGAGTATGAGTCAGTAGGTTTTGATTTTGACATATGTGTTTCTGATTCACTTTATGCCTCTGCATTACTTGGCTACAACAAGATTGGTATTGATCTATCAGATGGTGAATGCACCAGTGTTTCCTCATATTCAAGGCGTAAGGATATTCTTGATACAATGTTGAGCACTGATTGGCATAGTTATGTAGATTTTGAATCTTTTTCAGATTCTAAATCTTTCATTAAACCAGTAAAAGATGGTCCTTTAGTTTCTCAAGTTACATATATTTATAATGAGTGTATTGATGTTTGCCTTCCCACCCACCAGTAGGTTTTGGGTTTGTATGATGATGATAATTTATAGGAGAGTTCTGTAGATAATTCTGATATTGATATGCAAACCAGTGTTATGATGCAAGATGATCTCTAACGATGAGGAGAATAGAGATCATGGCATGAATCTTTATCAAGATGATGGTTTTAAACATAGTTGTTATTCAAAAATTGATATGTCTCCTCTTGCAAAAAATATATCCAATAATGATGCTTCCAGCAACTTGGTAGAACAAAAGTGGTTTTCTCAGCTCGATAGTGATTGTCTCAGATGTGGCAGTGAATTAGACAATGATGATTGTTGCATTGTTTCTCAATTCCTTCTAATTGATGAATGCAACATGCTTATGCCACATGCTTTTCAAGATCTGTATGATTTCCATCTTAGCTCTAATATTGACTATGTTGATATTTTTTGTCTTGAGTTAATGGAAAGTGGTAATAAGTTTTATCTGGCAGATGAAAGAAATTGTTTTAGCTTGCTTCAAGTGTAGAGAACATGAGGTTTTGTGTTTGATAGAGGAAAGATACAACAGCAATTTGGTGATGGCTTAGGATCATCAAGCCTGGTTTTTTTCTTTCAAATCAGGAGAAGAGGTGCAAAGGTGATTTGACTCTGCTCAGCAATGTATATATCTATATAAAGTTTCCAAATTTTTCTTGCTTTAGGTGTATTTTATTTAGGGTTTTGTTTGTTGTCTTGGTCTTCTCTTCTCAGAGATTTGGAATCTAGTGTTGATCTTGCACTCAACCTTCCCCAGTCAGAGCCTATGTTAGCACTATAAAAATCTGCAAGAAATTTCATCAAAATCATGAAAACTCTGCTATTTCTTGCTCTGTCCCTGAACCCTATTTTCAAAATTATAGTCGTTGGTTGAAAAAAGTCTTAAAACCCTTCTTGGTCTGTTATAATTTGTGATTACCTTTTCCAAGCCACTAATAATATTTTTAAACTCATGTGTTCTTTTACTTTGTCTTTGTCATGCAATCTCTCAATCTAGATCGAATATTCAATTTATTTCTGAGATTATATGCGCACCATTTATCTAGTCTTATCCTTTCTCTAATCATCTAGTTGGCGCTAGATCTCAAGATAAAGTCAAAGCTATCTTTTCTTTCAGAGATCTAGCGATATCTGTAGATCTTGTCTTGATCGGGTGGTCTAGGCTAGATCTCGTGATGTTACTCAAGTTAAGAAATTCATTCAGAGATCTTGAGACTTAGTTATCTCGTAATCTCAAGATCTAATCGTGGTAAAGAAAGTGACTCAGGGTAAAGATGGAGTTTGATCATATGTAGACACATGTCCAACTACAGGGTCAGAAAGGATGGTTCTCACTGAGACTCAGGATCAAACCATGGTTAGTGTATTCATTCAGCGACTTGGTGATCTGGTCTATCTCATGATCTTGTAATAAACCTACAATAAAGCTCAAAGTCAGGTCAAGTTTACTTTGAGATTAAATGTTGATTGTTGATGTATAAAAATATCAAGCATCTATGCGTGATCTCCAAATGATTTGAACAAGTACAGAAGGATTTAGCGATCAAGCGTAGGTCGTCAATGTCTTTTTGATCCTATGGATGGCGTGTAATCTCATGATAAACTCAAGGGTTCAATTTTTATTCAGCAACTTGGAGATTTCCTTTATCTCGTGATCTTGAGATAAACCTGTGGTCAAGGCATGGTTATATTTTATCTTTGGTCATGAGATCTCCAGATGGACTTAGGGTTAAGTAAAATATCTCAAGATTAATCCTAAATCATTGATGTAGTGTTGATTATGTGGATGGTGTTTAATCTTGGAAAGAAATGAGCAAGTACAAATATATTGTGAGATTAAATGTGTATCATTGATCTTGATTTAATCCTACATTCTGCTTGTAATCTCTTAGTAGAATCTGGGGTTAAGATATGTTTTGGCGACTTGGCATTCTCTTCAGTCGCATGATCTTGTAATGGACCAGAGTTAGGGTCAATTATGGTTAAGGATGAGTTAGGTTTCCAGAGATTTGACATGATTTTGCCATGTGTTTCCAAGGATAGATGAATTGAAGGGTTGGCACTAGATCTCATAATAGACCTAAGGTTACGAAAAGTATTGAGATAGTTATCTATGAAACTCTAGATTTAATTAAGGTCAGGCATTTTCAAGTCAGAGTTAAAGAAAGGTTTTCCTAGAGTTGATCATGGTCATTGGTTGCTAGATGATCATGTGGCGTGTGTGTAATCTCCCAATATACCCAGAGTTAAAGAAATGTTCTCGAGACTTGGAGATTTCTTCAGTCGCGTGATCTCCATATTGATGCTTGACTCAAGTAAATTTAATGCTGATTAGACTAGTTTAAATTAGAACCATTGATGATGAGATAGATTGGAGGGTCTGCGCTAAATCTCTGAAAGTAACTTGAGTTAAGAGAAATGATCAGTGACTTCAAGTTTTATTCAGTTGCCGAATCTCAGGATAGACTACAGTTAAGAGACTGAGTCAAGTTAGTCATATAGGTTTGTCGAAAGAATGATCTGGACCCTTGATTTAAGAGAAGATCTTATGTCTTGCGTTTAATCTCCATTATTAACCTAAGTAAAGGTAAATGTTCAGCGACTTGGAGATTACATAGTCACGGAATCTCTGGATAAAACCAAGGTTAAAGTCAGGTTAATGGCCGAGGACGAAGATAAAGTTAAAGACCAATAATGTCAGATTTATTATAGTTGATGGCCTAAAGCCTCAATCAAGAGATGCAAGGTGATTAGTGATTAAGGAATTGTGCCTATTTGACACGTGTCAGGCCTGGTCAACACAAGTCAAAAGATAGTAGGATTTCTTGAATCCAGTAAAAGAGTGTCATGTGGATGTCAATAGGACCAGCATTGCCAAGTTATAACTAAGGTAAAGGTTAGTTTAGTTGATTTTGATCCAACATTTGGCATAATGGCTTAATAGAAAGTTGCTCGAGATCTAGTCATCAAGGGATTGCGCTTGTATGCCACCTCTCCGATCAGATCGCAGGCCTAGGTAAATTAAAATAGATCTACAACTATGTTATAAAATGATGCTGAGGCTTGATCTCGACCATTGATGTTGATTCCATGCCACATCTAGATGTTAGAGCTAGAATATTTGAATATTTATAATCATTTCTCAGAGTTTCAAGCAGTGGCGTTATTTTCCAAGTTGTAGAGGCAATTGGTGGATCGATCTGATCTTCTGTGTCAATTTATTGAAGTGGTATAGTACTGAGGGGATGTTTTCTGTTGAATGTGGATTCATTAATGTTGTGTGGTGATTTTAGGGTTTTCTATTCAAGATTGTATACTCTTTGAAACCGTAGTCCTCTTTCTATCACTTCTACATTAATGTTCCTAGTCAAGTGGCCATGGAGATCAGATTGTATTTTTAGATCTTTTGAAGAAAGATCAAGTCGACAAAAAATTAAAGGATAAGTCTGAATCATATTTCAAGAAGGGCAGATGTCAATCTGACCAAAATTATAGTGTTTCCTTCTTCTATATCTATCCCTCTTTTCTTTGTTTTAAGGGTTCCTCATTCCCTTCTATTTTCGGCTTCTCTGCAAAATTTCAGAGCAGGTTCCAAGTGTGGTACCTCTATATATATTTTCCCTCTTCTATGCATATAGGGTGTTCTTGTATCCTTTCTATTTTAGGGAAGAACATCATTGTAAGAGCTTTATTATGAATGAAATTCAGTATTGTTGTTTTGTTATCAAGTTGTCTCCATTATTTTTCTGAATCATATAAATTAGGACATCCAGGGTGTTTTAGTTTTATCTATTGTAAATCTTGTAATAGGGTTATTCAAGGGATAACTGTGATTTAGGATAACTGTGACACAGGTGGATTCACAAGTAGAAATTGATTGATAGGGTATGGATTATGTAAGACATATAGACATATCAAACTGTGTTATTTTCCTTTGTTCATGACCTTCTTTGCAATTTCATGTTTGACTCCATTGCCCATTGGATAAGGCACTGGTCTATGAAAGACTTGGGGTATTTCAAAGATCCATTAATCAAATCATAAATTGAAAATCATTTCATTTTTATGTTGATAGGAGCTAGAATAGTGCTAGTTTTCAGACACACTCTATGCAAGTGGGATACTGCATAAGATCTGATAAAATAGTGAGGTACTACTTACCTAAAGATTTGAAAAATATTCCACGGTTATATATCTGCAAGCTATTATTTGTCACAAAGGAGTTATGTGTGTGTAGATTAGGTAATACCCACCTGAGTGATGTGGAACTCAAAGTGTAGAAGGTCTTAGAACCTTGTCAATTGGACTTGTTTCTTGTCTCCTTTTTGTTGAGGGTGTTTGGTTTGTGTCTTAGGTTTGTAATCCCACCGCATGGTCTCAAAGTTCATCTAGGAAAAGAGAGTGCAAGAAAAAGCTCCAACATATAAGGAGACTGATTAAAGAACCAGTGAGAGAAGAATCGAGCCATGAGAAGATCACTATTTAGAGTGAAGTGAAAAATTATGGGTAAAGTATGTAAAATCATCATTTACTCTAGGTCAACTGACAATATTGTGTCAAAGGAGGTAGTTAGAAAACTGAAAATGAAGAGGATTCCACATAGCAATCCATACAAGGTTACTTGGTTGAACAAGAGACAAAATTTCCTTCTGAATGAACAAGCATGGGTGGCCTTCTCTATTGGAAGGTAAAAAGATAGGGTACTATGTGATGTACTACCAATGGATGCATGTCACCTCTTACTAGGAAGGCCATGGAAATTTGATAAACAAGCAATGCATGATAGAGCCAAAAATGCATATTCTTTCAAGAAAGAAGGTGTGACTTTCAAAATACAGTCACTACTAGAAGAAGGAGAACTGAAGTTCATAGGCCCTAATGTTCTTTTGGTAGGTGAAAAAGTGTTCCTAGAAGCACTAGAAGAAGGAGAGGGAGTAGGTTATACATTGGTTTTGAAGCCAAGGGAAGAAGCTGTCGAGAAGACAGTAAAGAAGACAGAGATTCCTATAGAAGTGCAAGAATTGTTAAAGGAATACAAAGACATTATAAGTGATGGGAAACCAGCTTCCCTACACCTTAAAAGAGATATTAGCCACCAAATAGATTTTATTCCCAGAGCCACCCTTCCTAATAAAGTTGCTTATAAGATGACCCCTCAACAAAATGAGGAGATTGCAAAAAAAATCCAAGAACTCCTAAACCAAGGCCTCATTAAGAAAAGTATAAGCCCATGTGTTGTTCCCACTGTCCTATTACCCAAAGGGGGGGGAACTTGGAGGTTACGCACTGATTCTAGAGCCATCAATAGAATCACCATTAGGTATATATTTTTTATCCCAAGGATAGAAGACCTAATGGACTGTTTAGAAGAAGCAAAGTAATTTACTAAGATTGACCTAAAGAGTGGTTATCATCAAATTATGATCAAGGAGGGAGATGAATGGAAGACTACCTTCAAAACCACAAAAGGTTTGTATGAGTGGCTTGTAATTCCATTTGGACTATCAAATGCCCCGTCCACATTCATGAGGCTTATGAACGAAGTTCTAGAAGACTACATTGGTCAATTTTTTGTAGTATATCTGGATGATATCTTAATCTTCAGTAAGACAAAAGAACATTTAAGCCATTTGCGAATTGTGTTTAAGAAATTGCATGAAGAAAAGATAATGATAAATCTAGATAAGTGTGAGTTCCTAAAACAGGAACTAATGTTTCTTGGTTTTGTGTTGTCTCAATGGAATGAGAATCAAGTTTCTGTGGAATGAACAAGCTAACCAGGGATTTGAATTGTTGAAGAAAAAGATTGACACTTGACCTATATTAACTCTCCCAAGTTTTTAAAAACTCTTCACAATTGAGTGTAATGCTAGCAATGTTGCTATAGGGGCTATTTTGAGCCAAGAAGGGAGGTCGGTGGCTTTTCATAGTGAGAAGCTCAGTGATGCAAAGAGGAAGTACTCTTCCTATGTTTTAGAGATGTATTATCTATTCAAAGAATTAAGGTAATGGAGGCACTACTTGCTTCCCAAAGAATTTGTGGTGTATTCAGACAACCAGGCTCTTATCTTTTTGAACTCCCAAGACATGCCTAGCCACAAACACATGAAATTGGTGGAATATTTGCAAGCTTCCACCTTCAATATGAAGCATAAGAAGGGACTACATAACAAAATAGATGATGCACTAAGCAGAAGACTTCTGACAGTGCAAGAAGTGCAATTGCAGAGCATAGGCACTGAAAGTTGTAAGGACTTGTATGCAGAGGATGAAGACTTTGCAGAGATATATAAGGTATGTAAAGAACATAAGAATCATTTCCATGGTGATTTGACTATACAATGAAGAGTGACTTTTTGTTTAAGGGTAGTCAGTTGTGTGTCCCTAGGGGATCAATTAGGGAAAATTTGATTTAAGAAAAGCATAATGGGGCACTTAGTGGTCACTTTGGAGTCAACAATACTCAAGAATTAGTTCTGAGGTTTTATTTTTGGCCAAGAATGAGTCTAGAAATCAAAAAGTATGTGGATTTTTGTGTAGTGTGTGAAAAATCCAAAGGCACATCCTCCATTGCAGGCCTTTATCAACCACTCCCCATCCCAAGTAGACGATGGGAATGTTTGATCATTGAATTTTTGGTAGGATTGCCAAGGAAAAAACAACGATTTGATAGTATATATGTTATGGTAGATAGATTCAGCAAAATGGCACATTTTATCCCTTGTAAGACTCTTCATGATGCTTTTCAGATTGCACATCAATTCTTCAAAGAAGTGGTGAGAATCCATGGGTTACCCTTCAGTATAGTTTCAGACAGAGACTCCAAATTTATGAGTCACTTTTAGAAGATACAATGGAAACAATTGGGAACCAATCTGTCCTTTGGTTTTTCTTATCACCCTCATACATATGGTCAAACTAAGGTACTAAATAGGAGTTTGGGGAACGTACTGAGGTGTCTCACTAAAGAATATGGTCAAGCTTGGGACCAACTTTTGGGGCAAGCAGAATATCTTATAATGACACAATCAACAGGACAACTAGAAGGAGTCCATTTGAATTTGTTTATGTTGTACATCCTACAAGTATATTTGAACTCAAAGAGTTAAAGGATGGAGCCAAAGGGAGTGGCTATGTAGAAGAATTTGCACACTCCATGAAAGAAGTACATGAATCAGTGAGAAAGACATTGACAGAGAACACTACAAAGATAAAGCATATGGTCGATGAAAGAAAGAAGGATGTAAAATTTAAGGTATGGCAGCTTGTAATGGTCCATTTGAACAAGGAAAGGTTGTAGAATGGAGTGCCAAATACGTTACAGATGACAATATTAGGACATTACACTATTCTGGCCAAATATGGCAATAATGCTTACAACGTTTAACTCCCTGAAGATATTGGATTGTCTCCAGTCTTCAATGTTGTAGATCTAGTCATTTACAAGGGCCCTACTCTTGATCCTAATCAGAGTCTAACTCAAGTCATCCAAGAAGTGGAGGACTTGCAATTACACCATAACCACCAAAGAAGGCAGAAAGGTACGTGATTCAAGGGTCTACAAATAGACTAGACAAAAGACTTACAAGGAGCACCTGGTAAAGTGGCATGGCCAAGGAGATGCAGAGGGTACTTGGATCAAAGAAACAGAGTTCAAGAAGTTGGGGATAGACTCCAACTTGCTCAATCCAAGGGTGGGTTGAACTCTTTTTGTTTGGGAGAATGGTGCAGGAGCACCTAGGTTATCTTCTAGTTCTTGGTTTTTGTTGTCTTGTACTGACCCTAGCAAGGTCAGGAGAGTGCTTTTTTAGGCCTTAGGAGGTCTTGTGAGTTAGTGTCTAGATGGATTAGACTAGGATCAATCCATTCTAGTTGTTTTTGGTGCTTTTGAAAGCCTAAAGTTGGGAATTTGGGTCTAAAAGCCTAAAAGGCTTAGGAAAGATTGTATTTGAGCCTAAGTAACCTCTATGGTGTTTTTAAATCATTTGATATAGGTTTGAGGTCATAAAACTAAGTTAGAAGCAAAATTGAAAAAGTTGTCAAAATGTTGTCATGACAACATTTGCAACTTTGCAAAGTTCCATGACAACATTGTCAAGAAATTATTACATTCGATGGTTGGGGCTTGGTAGTTATTGTAACTACCTAAAAACATGGGGAAATCATATTAAACCATGAGGAGGCCTATTTCCCAATGTTAGCTAATGTATGGAAGTAATTCAAATTTGGTGAAGTTGCTTTGTACATTGTTTTGAGTGAACTGTTAGTTGTTTTTGCTTACAAGTGTTCTTGAATGGATTCAATCACTCAATTTTGAGCTGGATTATTGTAGTTAGGATAGTTAGAGTGCTTCTTTTTTTTTTTAGAACTTTCTTAGTGTTCAATAGAGTATTTTTGTAAATTATTTTGTTAATTAGCTAGTTACTGGTTTTATCAGGATAGTTTTTGGTAAAATGGCTCACCCGTAGAACTCCCATCGTGCATTTCATCATGGCCTTGTGGGATGTGGAAGGGGATTCCTTGTATAGTTTACATATGGAGGGAGGAGATTCGAGAAGATGTTTAACTATTTTCAAAGACAAGCCCTAGGCGAGTCCAGTGTATCTGGTTAGGTGCTTGTTAGTGATCTTTTTGTGTTTGAATGTAGGGGTGTGATTGGCAGAGTGAAACCAAGAATGGTTTTGTGTTCTGTGGGGTTATAAAGTTACATCAGAAGAAACTTAGGCCTTTCCCAATCCATTTGGGTACATTTTGAAGCACAAGTCACTTGACTGGTCTAGAATAGCCCAATTAGCCCTAATTGTACTTAATTCTTAGAATCCATTGTACATAGACCTTAGGACAATAAGACCTACAAAATATTTCATGTTTTGGAAAAGGGTATCTTAATACTAGATTTTTTTGGAGGGTTATTTGGGAAAGTTTTGAAATAAGTGGGAAAAACTAGTAAAATAGGGCTAGTAGAGAATTAGGCCTAAAAGACAAGTTTCCATAAGAGTTTCGAAATTGTTTAAGAAAGTATTGATACCCTGTCCTAATGGGATCGTATTGGTGCAGGGCACCTCCTGCAGTTTATTTTTTAATGTTAGTTTGGTTGTAATAAGGTGTGAATCCTTTGGATCACCCTAGTGTTTGTAGGTGTGGGTCTATTTTGTAAGGTGAAGGACCCTAAGGTAGGTTAGAAACCTTAAGGGTGCCTCAAACCATGTTAGACCAAGTCTAGTCTTGTTTGGTTATTTTTTCCTTAGATTAAAGTTTATGTTTTGTAGCCTTAGTATAGGTTCTTGGCATGTTTTAGATTACTCCTAAATCATTGGAGGTTGGTAGTGTTGGCATCTTGCTCAAAATTGCAACTTTGACAAATGTTGTTAAAAAGTTGTATTTTTGCAAAATGTTGCATGAGCAACTTTTGCAAAATATTGCTAGAGGGATGAAAACTCAATTTGAAATGGCCACACCAAATTATTGGAGCATTTGTAATGCCAAGATGATGGTATTTGATGTCCTTATGCCTTTTAGGAAGGTTAGGACTCACTGTGTATGGAGCTTGATGTTTAGAGAAGGAAATAGAAGAGTTTTTCTGAGTTATTTGGTGTGTATACAGCCTGGTATGGATTCATTTGGTGAAACCAGATGCAGAAATTTGTGATGTTTTGAGTTCCTTTAACATTCCAGTTGGTTTCATTCATTTTTTTGGAGTTACATAGGAGTTGGAGCATTTTGCATAGTCACTATATGAGAATCTCTATTTTACTGGGTTTGCTCCAAAGATGTGACCCTAACTTGGGATTTATCTAGTGGATTTGCTTGGCCACTTGGAAAATAAAAGCTAGGGTCATGCATTTTAGGATTCCAAAGGCTCAGAAGCTCAATGTTGGTTCCATGAATTTTAAGACAAAGCCCTAGGCTAATTATCCCTATGTAATTAGCCTGCTTCTTTGGGTACAGTCACATGCATGTGAATTATATGGTTGAAAGGGTTGAACCAATGGTGGCTCTAGGTAATTTTGGGATAGAGGAAACTATCCAAGTCCTTGTGTTCATTTGGTGAACCCACATTAGACCACTTGCTTAGTAATCCAAGCCTAACCTAACTAATTAGGCATGTGAGCTTTGCAAGATTTTATTGGTGCAAGAGTAGAGTGAAGTTCTAAGGCTTTGGGGTTTTCAAAACTCCATAAAGGGTATCTATAATCCAAATCAGATCAATCAAATCCTTTTTTGATAGAAATTTATGCTCAAAAAACCCTCTGGACAGGGCTACAAGGGAATCTAGATCAGTTAGTGTTTGGTTAACCTTGGGCCTATAGAACTGAATCCAGTGGTGTATTCTCAACCCTTAGGGTCTAAGTAAAGTGTATCATCCATCATATTGGTTAGTAAAGACCTCTTGTGAAAGGTTTCACTCTTAGGCATGGTTTAGGGAAAGTGTCCCTAAGGGAGAATTTCCAGAGATTGATGTTTTGGCTTAGGAAGCCAAGTTAAGATCAAAGGAGTGATTTGGCCTCTTGGACAAATTGTGAGACATCCTAGTAAGTCAAGTGTGGAATTGGAGTGCTTGGAAAAATAGTTTGAGGTGACTACAAAGAGTTTGAGCCTACCTAGGTTTTCCTACAATGCACTCTGCATCACAAATGAAGTCCAAGAAGGTGTCTCTAATAAATTCTAACCCCTGTAAACACTTGTTAAGGAGAGGAGTCCAAAAGACACTTGGAAGAATCGAAGAAAGAGAAAAGAAGTGAAGGAAGACTTGTTGGTAGTCACCCCTAGTAAAGCACAATGGTTTCCATCTCTTAGAGAGGTATTGAAGAGGTCCTAAGCTAGATAAGTAAGGACTTGGAAGATCTTAGAAGAAAGAATAGGGTCTTGAGAAAAATAGGAACACTTAGGGTCCTAGTGAGTTTGTGCAAGCACACTAAGGGGGTCTCTATCAAATTGGTATCAGAGCCTACAAGATTAGGCTTGTGGTGAATGTTTCAACCTGCAGAGTCAGTAGGAGATTCTACAATGGTGACCAATGCAAAAATTGCAAAGAAAGTGAATAAGAAAGAAGCAGAAGAGAATAGGTTGCTCAGAGATTAATTGGCCCAATTAGAGAAAAAATTGGATCAAGTGGAAGAGAAGACTGAGGAAGTCAAGGAAAAAGTTGAAGGAAAGTGTAAAGAGATTGTCATAGATGATGAGGTCCCTGAACCAAACCATGTCCTCACTAAAGAACCCTTCTTTAAATCCTTGAAAGCCTTAAGTGGAAAGGCAATGGAGGGAATCCCAATCTTTAGTGCGAAAATGGAGCCAGAAGTGGTCCTAGAGTGGATTGAACGACTTGAAAACCATCTTGAATGTGATGGGATAAAAGAAGCCCAAAAATTAAAAGTGGCAAAAGAAAGACTTAGAGGGTTTGCACTCACTTTGGTGGAATTTCATCCAAGATGACAGGGAGAAAGAAGGAAAAAAACCCATTACAACTTGGAAAGCTATGGTAGCTAAAATCAGAGAGGCATATGTGCCAGAAGACTATGAAATTCAGTTACATAAGAAAAGACAAAGTCTAAGACAAAAATAATTGGGTGTTCTCTTACACCGAGTTTCAAAGGTTGTGAATGAGATCAAGAGTTACAAAAGATGAAAGTGTGAAGGTAGCCATATATCTAAATGGTTTAAAGTGGACTATTCAAGATGAATTCATTCTACTAACCTCTACCATAGTTCAAAGGTGCCACCAACTTGCAGTTAAGGTGGAAGAAAAGTTGAAAAATAAACAAGACTCAAGCAATACTAGAGGAAGAGGAAGGGGAAGAGATGGCAGAGGCCACAGAGGAGGATAAGGTGGTAGAAGTTTAGAACCAAAGACTCAAGGAGTGACTAAATTGACTGAACAGAAAAAGGGAAGCTCTATTAGAGGAGGCTTCAATAGAGGAAGAGGCTCAAATAGCAATTGGAGAGGAAGGAACAATAGCCAAAGAAGAGGTTCCTATTTTTCAACAATGAAGTGCTATCATTGCAACCAAATGGGACACCCTGCCTATAGGTGTCCATAGAAAGGCTCTACTTCCTAAGGGAGTGACAAGAGAGTCCATTTTGTTCAAGAAGAATCTAGTGGCGGTAACAAACACCCTGAAGTACCCTTAGAGTCAGAAGAGGGAAAAAATTTAATGATAAGAATGACACTAATTAAAGAACCAGTGAGAGAAGAACTGAGCCAGAGAAGATAGCTATTTGGAGTGAAGTGAAAAATTATGGGTAAAGTATGTAAAATCATCATTGACTCAGGGTCAACTGAAAATATTGTGTTAGAGGAGGTAGTTAGGAAAATGAAAATAAAGAGGATTCCACATAGCAATCCATACAAGGTTACTTGGTTGAACAAGGGACAACATGTCCTTGTGAATGAACAAGCATGGGTGGACTACTCTATTGGAAGGTACAAAGATAGGGTACTATGTGATGTACTACCAATGGATGCATGTCACCTCTTACTAGGAAGGCCATGGAAAATTGATAGACAATCCATGCATGATGGAGCCAAAAATGCATATTCTTTAAAGAAAGGTGTGACTTTCAAAATCCAGACACTGCCAGAATAAGGAGAAGTGAAGTCCACGGGCCCTAATGTTTTTTTGGTAAGTGAAAAAATTTCCTAGAAGCACTATAATAAGAAGAGGGAATAGGTTATGCATTGGTTTTGAAGCCAAAGGAAGAAGATGCAAAGAAGATAGTAAAGAAGACAGAATTCCTATAGAATTGCAAGAATTGTTAAATAAATACAAAGACATTATAAGTGGACGGAAACCAGATACCCTACCCCGTAGAAGATCTATTAGTCACCAAATAGATTTTATTCCCAGAGCAACCCTTCCTAATAAAGTTGCTTATAAGATGACCCCTCAACAAAATGAGGAGATTGTCAAACAAATCCAAGAACTCCTAAACCAAGGCCTCATTAGGAAAAGTATAATCCCATGTGTTGTTCTCATTGTCCTAGCACCCGAAAGGGGGGGAGCTTGGAGGTTATTCCCTGATTGTAGAGCCATCAATAGAATCACCATTAGGTATAGATTCCCTATCCCAAGGATAGAAGGCCTAATGGACTGTTTAGGAGAGGCAAAGTAATTTACCAAGATTGACCTAAAGAGTGGTTATCATTAAATTAGGGTCAAGGAGGGAGATGAATGGAAGACTGCCTTCAAAACCACGAGAGGTTTGTATGAGTGGCTTGTAATGCCATTTGGCCTATCAAATGTCACATCCACATTCATGCGGCTTATGAATGAAGTTATAAAATACTACATTGGTAAGTTTGTTCTAGTATATCTAGGTGATATCTTACTCTTTAGTAAGACTAAAGAAGAACATTTAAGGCATTTTGAAAATTGTGTTTAAGAAATTGCATGAAGATACGATAATGATAAAAATGGATAAGTGTGAGTTCTTGAAGAAGGAAATAATCTATCTTGGTTTTGTGTTGTCTCAAGGGAATCTTAACATGGGTCCAAGAAAGGTAGAATCCATCATCAACTAGCCTACCCCCATAACTGCAACAGAGGTGAGAAGCTTTCATGGCTTAGCTCAATACTATAGAAAATTCATCAAGCAGTTTAGTGCTATTTATGCTCCCATGTTAGATATCATAAAAGGGGGAATGAGAATCAAGTTTGTGTGGAATGAACAAGCTAACCAGGGATTGTAATTGTTGAAGAAAAATATTTCCACTCAACCTATCTTAACTCTCCCAAGTTTTGTGAAACTCTTCACAGTTGAGTGTGATGCTAGTAATGTTGCTATAGGGGTTGTTTTGAGCCAAGAAGGGAGGCCAGTGGATTTTCACAGTGAGAATCTCAGTGATGCAATGATGAAGTACTCTTCCTATGAATTATAGATGTATGCTCCAGTCCAAGCATTAAGGAATGGAGGCACTACTTGCTTCCCAAAGAATTTGTGGTGTATTCAGACAACCAGGCTCTTAGCTTTTTTGAACTATCAAGACAAGCTCAGTCACAAACACATGAAATGGGTGGAATATTTGTAGGCTTACACCTTCAATATCAAGAATAATATGGGACTACAGAATAAATTAGCTGATGCACTAAGCAGGAGGCTTCTGACAGTGCAAGAAGTGCAATTGCAGACCATATGCATTGAAAATTTTAAGGACTTATATGCAGAGGATGAAGACTTTGTAGAGATATATAAGGTATGTAAAGAACATAAGAATCATTTCCATGGAGATTTTCTGACTGTACAATGCAGAGTGACTTATGATGAACTATAACTGATTGAATGTTTGAAGATGTTAAGTTGATGATCACCGAGCTACAGAAAGTTAATGCAAGATATTAAATCAGTTAACGTATTATATTTTCATTGATGTCAACTTGATATAATTTGATTGGTTATATACATATTGTAAAATAATTCAAACAACCAAAGAGATAAAGGTTATGTTAACAGTAATGCATAAAAGTTCATTATACACCAAGTGACAACAAACACCAACAGACAGTGCACACCGACAGATAGAGAACCCTGAGAAGAGTCATAGTGATACCCAAGAAAGATACCTAAGAAAGAATTACCAAGTAGAAGCAAAGTGATACCCGAGCAGAACTGAAAGTCATAGTGTTGCCTGATGGACAGACAACCCCGACGGACAGAGATGCCTGAGGACAATTGAAGTCAAGACCAAGCAAACAAGGAGTTAAACACTGATCAGAAATGAAGTTTAGAAATGACAAAAGACTTAGCTAGTAGGAGATAAATATAGATTTAACTGTTTGATTATATTGTTTTCATCGACCAGTTAAAAGCTAGAGATAAGCTAGAGATTTAAAGCTAGTTTTATTCCATTTGTCAAGGAGAAATCTATGAGATAAAACTAAAGTATGCTTTAAAGAAATAATGGTGAGATTTGCGGATCACGTCAAGAAAAAGAAAGAAAAGGACTAAGAAAATGGTGAAATCATGTCTATAAAAGAGACAAGCTAATTCATTATCAAAGAGAGGATGCTAAAGAGAATTATGGTGAAGACAAGAAGTCTTCATACAGACCTGATCAAACAAGCTGAAGAATAGAGCTAAAGATTTATGTGGACATCAAGCAACAAAGAAGCAACAACATTCACCAAGAAAAAAGAAGTGGAGAAAAGGAATTGAAAATAACATTGATCAGAAAAGGTATTATGAGCTTACAATAGATCTGAAAATCTGCAAGATTAAGTTGTATTTATGAACATATCATATATTGTTTCATTTTAACCATTGATTCAGAAAATCTCTTAAAAGAGTAGTGTATAACCACACTTTATATTGACATACATCCCAAGGAGTATCAAAAGGTTTCTCATGAAGATAGCATAGTGAATAATGCAGAGGTGACAGCAAGAAGTGTGGTATTGATCCTTCCTCTTCCTTGATCCACCTAATACAACTTATTCCCTCCTTGGCTCCTTGATCCCTTTTGACACAATATCTTCTACCTATCTAAGGTGATAGAGTCCCTTACTGACCCTTCCAAGATGAGTATTGTTCAAACCAAAATCTTCAAACTTTGTGCTTTAGGGACACTAGCCCTATTCTAAGCCAAAATCTAGAAAACTTCACCAATTGTTTCATACACCCCAAATAATTATTGGTACACCTTACTTATGGTGTGAGGATAGGGATTCAACCCTTAGATTGACTCTCCAACTTTTGTACAACACTTATCTAGGACTGTCCTAGAATTCCTTATAGGTCTGTCTAGGTGGTTTTTAGGACATAACTTTTCCTAGTAATCACTTTTAAGAAAAATAAGGGTAGATTCAGATACCCTTTTGGAATTTATAATGATCCCCAAAGCCTTAGGTTTCAACTCCACTCCAGCAACACCTAAGTCTTACAAAGTTCACAGACCTAATTGGCCAAATTATGCTTGGATATCAAGGCGAGTGCTAAGAAATGGGTACATGTAATTGATACAGGGGTTCAAACCTCCTCAAGTAACTCCCAACAACTTGAATCTATCTTAAATTCACTCAACCAATCCAATTCTTCAACATAACATCTCATTTACATGCATTCTTGGTTGAATACATTGAGATATTCAGCCTAGGGCTTGATGCATGAATGACTTTCCATTTGAGCCACACTTTGAGCTTTAGGAATCCATAAATAAATCCTCCTAACTTGCATTTTCCAGAAGGGTGAGGAATTTCACTGCTTCAAATGCAAGTTAAGACTCCATTTGTAAAACGGGCTCCTAATAAGCCTCTTCATAGACTGTTTCTAGAAACTTGACTCAAAAACACCTCAAATCAAAACTATTTGATCTCAAACCAATGGAAATGTTAAAATAACATAAAGGAGATTCAAAACATGATGTTATTTGCAATAATGATTCCAGACATGGTCGTACAAGTTAGAAATGCTAAGAAAAACCCTTCATCTTCCATTCAAATTACATCAGAACTTTATCACTAAACTACTAACCATCTTGGTTCAAATTAATGAATTAAAACACTTCATATGTGAATTCAAATTGATCCAAAACACCCTATGATTGTTGGGCTTCCATCTTGCAACTCTCAAGCAACTTTTGGAAGTTGCATGAGCAACATTTTGCAATTTCTTGTCCTTTTGCAACTTTTGGACTTCTGAATGGATTCTAACCTATCAACTTAACATAATATGACCAAAATAACATGAATCCAATGAATTCAACACCTAGGACTCATAAAAGAATAAAAAAAAACTTAAAGCAACTTATGTCTAAACAGATGATCCTAATGGACTAAGGCATCTCTAGGCTTATAAGATTACCTAAGAGATCCTTGACCAAACAAATGGATCCACAAACAAAATAGGATGATCCTCTAAGACCTATCCAGTTATTATAAACCCAAAACATTAAACAGCGACAGTCAATCAATGACAATCATGGGTGCACTACACCAGTGAATTTCAGATATCAAGTGACAAACTATTAAATTTAAATCCGCTAACAAGGTCGCACTTAACAGTGTGTTTGTAATCTTTAACAGGGTTGGTTCTTCACCGAGCTCACTTCAAAAGACTAAAAATTTTGGGTTACCGATCCCAAGTGGTTTTTCCCCTAACAAGGTTTCCACGTTAAAAATCCATGTGTCAAATGTGTATATGATTCATTTCTTTGATGTTTTTCTTTACACATTACTAAAATGGGATTGATCGGTAAACACTAAGTTATTTACTATATTTCGTTAAGGCTATACTGCTATTCAGTAAACCTTAAGAAAAAGGATCAATAGTATAGTCTGAACAGTAGTTACTTGATAAGATTATTTAAAGACATACATCTTGTAGGACTGAAGATAACTAGAGGTTATATTTGTGGTATAAAGTTTTGGGTTGATTTATTGGATTAATTTTTGAGGCCACTGATTTACCTGCAAGATTAAGTTGTATTTATGAACAGATCATATATTGTTTCAGTCTAACCATTGATTTAGAAAATCTCTTAACAGAGTAGGATTTAACCATCCTTTATATATTGAGATACATCCCAAGGAGTATCAAAAGGTTTCTCATGAAGATAGGATAGTGAATGCCAGGATGGAGCCAAAGGGAGTGGCTATGTAGAAGACTTTGCAAACTCCATGAAAGAAGTACATGAATCAGTGAGAAATACATTGACAGAGAACACTGCAAAGATAAAGCACAAGGTGGATGAAAGAAAGAAGGATGTAAAATTTTAGGTAGGGGATCTTGTAATGGTCCATTGGAACAAGGCAAGGTTACATAAGGGAGTGCCAAATAAGCTATAGATGAGGATATTAGGACCTTCCACTATTCTAGCCAAATATGGCAACAATGCTTACAAAGTTGAACTCCCTAAAGATATTGGATTGTCTCTAGTCTTCAATGTTGTAGATCTGGTCCTTTACAAGGTCCCTACTCCTAATCCTGAACAGAGTCTGACTGAATTCATCCAAGAAGTGGAGGACCTAAAATTACCCCCCACACCACCAAAGAAGGGAAAAAATGTACTTGATTCAAGAGTCTACAAACAAACTAGAAAAAAGACTTACAAGGAGCACCTGGTAAAGTGGCATGGCCAAGGAGATGCAGAGGCTACTTGGATCAAAGAAAGAGAGTTCAATAAGTTGGGGATAGACTCCAACTTGCTCAATCCAAGGGTGGGTTGAAATATTTTTGTTTGGGAGAATGGTGCAGGAGCACCTAGGTTATCTTCTAGTTCTTAGTTTTTGTTGTGGCTTGTACTGACCCTACCCAAGTTAGAAGAGTGTTCGTTTAGGCCTTGTAACATATACTAATGGATATGTTATTAAAATATCGGATAATAAAATGTGTGGGGAAGATAAGATGTTCCTTTTAACCTTAAATACACAAAGGAAGGATCCAAATTGATTAACCCCCAAGGAAGGATCAATGCATAAATGAATTGATCCATTAGAAATAAGAGTAAAGAGGAAGACCTTAGATTCCATTTTATAGAAAAGAATGTGTGAAATAGATTTGGGAAGATTAAAAACTTTAATTGAAATGGGTAGAAGAAAATTACTAACCTCGAAATGTCATAGATCTGAAAAATGTTTTTTTGGGGGGGTCTGCACTCAGTTTCTAGAAAATCTACAACTACATCTGGAACAGAAATGAAGAGACGAACAAAACCCAAAAATCATTTTCTGATCTGGCTCAGTTCCAATTTTGACCCTCAATTCAATGTCACCATTGAATTAGAATTTTTTATTCTGACCTAGGGCATAATCAACCTCTAAAATCTCTGACAAAAAATCTTTTTTTGGATCCCAAAATTTTTTCATAAAGGGTATCCGGATCTACACTCCAACTCACTATTCTGAACCTGTCCCTACAAGAAAAATGGTTTGTTTGTTGGGGGGGGAGGGGTTTGCCTTGGTCAAACCCCGGTTTTGGAATCAACCTCAAAGTATAATTGAAATTGCATAAAACAAACAAAGTAAATAAACAAATTCACTTTGCATGTATGGAAACCCTTGTGGCGGATTCGAATCTGTGGATCCACAAGTATGCATGCACCAAATAGATGTAGAATGAAGAATGTATAATGTAGGATGTATCAAATCAATTGTTTGTAGATCTTCAACACCAATCTTGAATGGATCTTTGAATAGGAAAAGGCTTGGATGGATGTGGATGGAGAAATTTTCAACAAGAGGGCTACATAAGCTTTGAATTATTCAATGGCTACCAATGGATCTCCTTGATGAATTGAATGCTTGAATGCTTGGATGCTTGAGAGTAGATGATCAATTCAATATATTATCCTTCATATTCATAGGTGATCTAGATCATATTGCTTCTTGGATAGTTAGAGAAAATGAGAGGAGAAAACTTCCTTATATACAAATCTATGACACAATCTTCTAGAGAGGACTACATAGGAGAATTAAATTCCCATTAGAAATATACCCCTATAAGTGGACCTATATTAAATATAATTTAAGATTCATCATTTTAAAATCCAAAATAGCCGACCCAAAAGCAGGAATTAACTCTTTTCGAAGCCCGACATCTGGAAACCCCAGAAACTTGAAATCTGGACCTTCGGCCAGAAAAAGGTTGATTCTGACCTAGGTCAACGTCGAGGTCGACCTTGAACTAGGTCAAGGTCAAGGTCGAACTTGACTCAAAAAGGTCAATTTTGACCCTAAGGTCAAAAATCTCAGTTTTACAGTTTAGGATGCCAGAAATAGGTCAGAGAAAAGTAGGAAATGGGGCAGAACAGGGGGAAAGCCAAATCCAAGTCAGAGACCCATTCAAGGTGCTTAACATGACCCCAAACCACTTACTCAGAAGGCTAAAATAGTCTACAATGGAAGTGCTTCCATTTTCTGACTATACAGGCCTTAGGAGGTCTTGTGAGTTAGTTTCTAGATGGATTAGACTAGGATCAATCCATTCTAGTTGTTTTTGGTTATGTTAGAGTTTAGTGCTTTTGAAAGCCTAAAGTTGGGAATTTGGGTCTAAAAACCTAAAAGGCTTAATAAGGATTGTATTTGAGCCTAAATGGCCTATATGGTGTTTTTACATCATTTGATATAGGTTTGAGGTCATAAAACTAAGTTAGAAGCAAAATTGAAAAAGTTGTCAAAATGTTGTCATGACAACATTTGCAACTTTGCAAAGTTACATGACAACATTGTCAAGAAATGATTACATTCAATGTTTGGGGCTTGGTAGTTATTGTAACTACCTACAAACATGGGGAAAGCATATTAAACCATGAGGAGGCCCATTTCCCAATGTTAGCTAATGTACAGAAGTAATTCAAATTTGGTGAAGTTGCTCTGTACATTGTTTTGAGTGAACTGTTAGTTGATTTTGCTTACAAGTGCTCTTGAATGGATTGAATCACTCAGTTTTGAGTTGGATCATTGTAGTTACGATAGTTAGAGTGCATTTTGTTTTGTTTATAAGTTTCTTAGTGTTTAGTAGAGTAATTTTGTAAGTTATTTTGTTAATTAGCTAGCTACTGGTTTTCTCAAGACAGTTTTTGGTAAAATGGCTCACCCATAGAACCCCCACCGTGCATTTCATCACAGACTTATGGGATATGGAAGGGTATCCCTTTTATAGTGTACATATGGAAGGAGGAGCTCTGAGAATATGTTTAACTCTTTTTAAAGACAAGCCCTAAGCGAGTCCAGTGTATCCGGTTAGCACTTGTCAGTGATCTTTTTGTGTTTGAATGCAGGGGTATGATTGGCAGAGTGAAACCAAGAATGGTTTTGTGTTCAGTGGGTTTATAAACTTACCTCAGAAGAAAATTTGTCCTTTCCCAATCCATTTGGGTACATTTTGAAGCATAATTCACTTGACTGGTCCAGAATAGCCCAATTAGTCATAATTGTCCTTAATTCTAGGAATCCAATGTACGGAGACCTTAGGACTATAAGACCTAAAAAATATTTCATGTTTTGGAAAAGGGTATCTGAATACCAGATTTTTTTCTTTGGGTTATTTGGGAAAGTTTTGAAATAAGTTGGAAAAACCTAGTAGAGAATTAGGCCTAAAAGACAAGTTTCCATAAGAGTTTGCAAATCGTTTAAGAAATTATTGATACCCTATCCTAATGGGATCAAATGAAATCCAAGAAGGTGTCTAGAATGAATTCTAATGCCTGTAAAAACTTGTTAAGGAGAGGAGTCACAAAGACACTTGAAAGAATCCAAGAAAGAGCAAAGAAGTGAAGGAAGACTTGTTGGTAGTCACCCCTACTAAAGCACAATGGCTTCCATCTCTCAGAGAGGTATTGAAGAGGTCCTAAACTAGATAAGTAAGGACTTGGAAGATCCTAGAAGAAAGAATAGGGTCTTGGGAAAACTAGGAACACGTAGGGTCCTAGTGAGTTTGTGCAAGTACACTAAGGGAGTCTCTATCATTTACCAACCATGCATCCTTCACACACATTTGTGTTTACCTTTATCCCTGGTAGTCCATCAACCATATTCATCTTTGAAAGGATTTCCAAAATTTGAGAGTTTAAGTGACCATATCTTTGATGTCACAGTTCACTTGTGGATGATCTTGTAGTAATATAAGCTTTCTTATCAACATATGTTAAAAAATTGTATATACCATCATTCTCAACACGTGTTGCCACAATTTTGTAGCCATCATTAATATTCTTGATTAAACATTTATCTAAATAGAACTCCACCTTATAACCATGTTGAGTGGGGTAAGGGGACGAGGACCCAAGAATGATCATTCACCCTAATACTAACAAATGATGACTTGTCAAGCAGTTTGTAGTATTAGAACAACAGCCCAGCATATGAAGTGGCCCACATGGAAGATCATGGCTTCATATACCTATATTTATATATTGATGTATACATGTAATTGTATAATTCTTATACACTTATAAGTGTATGAAGGATCACTAAAACATATTGCCATAAATCGAGCCAGGCTGGGTGGTTGCCAAGTAATACAGACCCTAACATATAACCATTTGTTAATACCTAGGCACCCTGGAAAAGTAGAACAAAGAGAGCTCATCACTAAATTTATTTGAGTATATCCATATGTATCTATTCATAAAATATATGCATAAGAATATATGGATTTCTATCTATGGTTATGAATCATTATTGATCAACATCAATATATCCTTAGGTGTGTATGTATGAATGAAAAATATCGATATAGACCATACATAGAGACTAAAAATTTTGGAAGGATCACACATAAATGGTTAATGTGTATGCTTGTATGTGTGTGTATAACTTTGAAAGGAAGTCTTTAAAGTTTAAGTTAAAGTTAAAAATTTTAAACAAAAAATTTGAAAAGGAAATAAATCAGTGATAAGGCAATGTCCCTACGATATTAATTAATTTTAGAAATGCATGGATCACAATCATTGATTATAAAGTGATGGTCATCCCATCAGCCCCTAAATTAGCTAGCTCATCATCCCTATGATTACCTTCCCTGGAGATGTAATCGAAGGCAATAGAGGAGATGTTGTGGGTAAGTGTAAGGGCTATGTCAAGCAAGGTGTTAATTTTTCAATTAGGGGTGGATTGTTTTCTTAAGGCGTTGATTATGTTTGTAGATTCTCCTTTGATATCAAGGTCTGAGATGTTCATACTGAAACAAAGTTTGAGGCCTTTGACTAGAGCCTCCATCTCAACTATATTGTTGGTGGTGATGTCAAGAGTTTTAGCTAAGGCCACAATCTCAATACCATTAGAATCGTGGATGACACACCCTATACTTGTCGGTCTGGGGTTACCCCTAGAAGCCCCATCGAAATTAAGTTTAAATCTTCCATTTTTGGGGGGCAAACACAATCCTTCCTGGCCTTAGCTTTATTGGTATCTGATTTGTTGGAAAAGGATGGAAGTTTGAGGCCCATCCATTGATGCCTCATCTGTCTATCCCATGATGTCATTAGTTTTTTATTGTTTCATTGATTCATAAGTCTATTGTTAATTAATTCAATAATGACTACATTTATTTTATTCAACAATGTATCTGCAGACATTTGTTTGTCTTTGAAAATTTGATGGTTCCTTTCCTTCCATATTTCCCAAATAAGGATGGAAGGACTAACTTTCCACAAGATATTGTATAATTTGTCCTTACAATAATTTAGCCAAGCTTTAAATATATCTAGGAGGTTGTTAGGGATGGAAGAAATTAAATTAAGTCTACTGCATAACCATTCCCATAATTTCTTAGAGAAAGGGCAATTGAGAAGTAGATGGTCCGCGATTTCTAAATCATTTTCACAAAGGGAGCATTTATTGGGTCCTTCGTAGCCCATCTTAGTGAACTGATCTACCGCAAGTATTTTCCTTTGTATAGCAAACCATGTAAAGAGTCCAGCTTTAGGTAGTCATTCCTTATCCAAGCATAAGTGAGGCGATAAGTCTATTTTATTAATAGGTTGAGTGGAGATAATATGTTTGTAGCCATATTTGGTGTTGTACTTCCCATTATTGGACATTACCCAAATTAAGTGATCACTTTTCTCATTCATATGCAAGATTCTCTCATTAATAATGTTGGTATATCATTGAAGGATTTCCATCTACAGATATCAAGGAGTCTGTCAGCTGGGGGTAAATGTAATCTCTAACTGACTTACCCCATTGTTCTTGAAGGCGTTGGAAAGTGTTTCCCCATTCAGCCAAACTTGAGATGGGTGGTAGACCCTCTCAAGAATCCTCCCAAAAAAGTGCATCTTCCTCGTTATTGACTTTCCAAGAGAGGTTCTTTGCAATAATGTTTCTTCATTCTGCCATAAAGTTCTAGATTCTCAAACCTTTAGGGAGATTTCTTATTCTAAAGAAAGATATTGGGTTTCTTCCATTGAGGTATTTATATTAGAGTATTTTGGCCCATTTTAGATCAGGTTTTATCAAAACACTCCATACAAGTTTGGCCCCAAGAGCTTTTCTTTGGTCTTTAATGTTTTTAAAACCAAGGCCCCCTTGTTCCACGGGTGTACATAATGTATTGCATGCTACTAGGGGGGTTTTCTTTTGTTCGCTAGCACCTTGCCAAAAACATTTCCTGAGAAGCTTATTTATTTCATCACTTTTGTGTGAGGGGAGGTTGTAGCAAGACATCTAGTAAATAGGGATAGAGGAAAGCACAGGTTTTTAACATAATCATTTTGTCGGCTGAAGATAACCACTTGCCTTTCCATGAAGCAGTCTTCTTTTTTATCTTTGAAATAGTGGAATCTCAAGAATTTATTGATTTAATCCCTTGGTCTAAGGAAAGGCCCAGATACTTACATGGCAGCTCACCTTTCCTAAAGTTAAGGATATTACAAATATTGCGTTCAAGTTTGGGTCTATGTTAAGAAAAAGATTTCATATTTGGATTGGTTTATCTCTTGTCCCTAGGCTTTCAAATAGGCTAGAAGTATGTCTCTGAACATGGAGGCTTCATTTGTTGATCTTTCCCCAAATAGAAATGTATCATCAACAAATTGTTGATGTGTAATAAGGTCTAAATCAGAAGTAACCTTAATTCCCTCAATTTGATTACCTTCTCTCGCTTTGTTGATGGCTCTACCTAGAGCTTCAGCTATAATAATAAATAGGAAGGGAGAAAGTGGGTCACCTTGTCTGATTCCTCTAGAGGCGTCAAAGAAACCCTTCAGAGAACCATTAAGCAATATGAAGAATTTTAGGGTAGAAATGCATTCAAACATCAGATTAATCCATTTCTTTTTGAAGCCAAATTTTTCCAGTACTTTGCAAAGAAATCTCCAATCCACTTTGTCATATGCCTTGCTAATGTCCAATTTAATAAACATATTGGGATTTTTATTAAGTTGGACTGAGTGGATTTCTTCTTGAGCAATTATGACTCCATCATAAATGGAGCGATCTTGAACAAACCCTGTTTATTCTTCACTAATGATAGAGGGCAATAAATTTTGCATCATGTTAGCAATTATTTTAGAGAGTAGTTTGTATATAGTATACATAATATAATGGGTCTATAGTCATTAAAGTTTTTGATATGCTCATTTTTTAGGATAAGAACTAAAAAAGTATTATTAATTTCTTTTAAGATGTTGCCAGAATTTCTGACCCCTACCAGTGCATACACCACCTCATTGCCAATGAAGTGTCTATTGGTTGTATTCCAGGTTTTGGTTTCTTTCCCTCGATTGGTCTGGTTTTCCCTCTCCAATTTTTCATGTTTTCAAGCCTAAATCCGGTGAAAATTTTCAAAAGACTTGAAACCCTAGCTAGTTCTCAATGTTCAAATTTGAAGAAAAACCCTAAGGCGTTGTCCCCTTATATTTCTCAGTTACCTTTTATGCCTCACTTAAGTCATGAGTTATTTTCTAATCGCTTAGTCGCATAACTTAAAGAAGAATATTCTTTTTTATCCTTGACTTAGCGATTAGCCTGTGTCGCATAGTCTCATGTAATAATAGAATATTCCCTTTTCTCTCCCATACTTCATGATTTTATTTATGTCACATAATCACGGAATCATTTGAATAGAGAAGTAATAGGTCAGTGGGCCCACAGACAGGTCGGGAGGTCGCATGAAGTTTTCAGCAGTCAAGGGTTTATTAAGAGACATCGTGATTACCTTTTGTCACATAATCACTAAATGAGTCTAATATAAAGTGTGATGCAAAGCCTTTAGTCACGCAGTCTCTAGAAAATATGCCAGTTAAGTTGAAGTCCACGAGACTACGCGACTAACCTTTAACGGTTTGGGATAAAGCACAGACGGGTTGTCACCAAATAACTCAGCTTTCAGATTAGAATAAGACATGTGTCAGGAGGCAAATGGATTTCAGAATGGTCACTTAAAGGTATAAGTTTATTCAGTGACTACGAGACTAATTAGGGGTAACTGTTAGTCGCAGGGTCTCAAGATATTTTAAAGGTATAATAAGTTACTTGGCCATTAAGTGACAGCCGTCAGATAAAATCATGAAAAGATCCTGTGGTAGTCACCAAGTCTGAGCATAAAAAAGCCCAAGGAGAAAATTCCTTGTGACTCAATGGCTAAGGGTATGTCGCGTGGTCATCAGATGAAGTTAAGGGCAGGATACCTTTGTCGCGATGTCTCAATAGGTTTTGGCGTTCAACATTTTCATTCAGCGATCAGGCGACTAAGGGTTGTCGCACAATCTAACAGAAGAAAGGTAACATTTGGCGACTAAGAAATTATTGCTGAAGCTAACACTAACAGTTAGTCGCATAGTCTCATAAAATAATGTGGGTTAGTGATAACCATTCACGATTTTGATTTCCTTGTGTCGCATGATCGCCAAATTTTGACTCTAGTTAGTAAAGATAAGGAAGTTGCACAATCGCCATGTCTCTAGATAAATCATAGGTTAAGGATTAGAGTCAGCGACAGAGAAAATGAGTGCAGTTGCCTTGTCACTTAATTCTAATTTCTGTAAAAAGGTGGCAGTATTAAATATGTCAGTATGAATTATTCGGCAGCCAATCAGATTTTTAGATTTTGATTACTGTGCCGAAAAGGGGGTGCCGAAAAGGGGTAGCTGAGATGTATGATAGAGGACCAATCCCAGGGTGACATGTTAGCTCATTTGAATTTTATAAGGTTTTTCCAAGGATTCAGTTTTATAAATTTGATTTTCCTGTCACACTCAGGAAAATATGGCTAGGTTTTCAATTATGTTCGCAGTATGTGGAATTAAAGACAGAATTGATGTTCTGAGAATCATGAGCTATGTACTTCGAATGGTTACTATAAGGAGTTGATGGCCTATTCATTTAAATTTACCTTGCTTTTAGAATTCCAAAGTGTGAAGAGTTCAAGTGTCTGATAGAGAAAAAATTGAAAGATTTGCAAAGTTTTCTGTTGTTCAAAAAGCTCATTGTTTCCAGAATTGTGTAGAGGACAGTCTGTGAGTCTTAGTGATAGATTTGTTTCAATACCAATAAAGAAGAGGAGATTCAAGCACTAAAAACATGAGCAGATTAGTGAGTGTAGCCTCGACCAGTGGTGAAAGTGAGAGGGTGGAAGACAAGGCTAAAGGAAAGGTTAATTATTCAGATGAATTCCTCTGTTTGCTTACTGGTTCGACTCAGAATAAAAGGGCAAATGCAAATGTGCTAATTGATGACTACCAAAATGTTCGAGATGCTATTACTCTAGGAACAACAGGTTTTTCTCTTTTTAATTATTTTTATAAGAACTCTGACAAGGCCATTCCAGTATCAAACCCTTGGACCAGTGGTTTAGCCAGGTTGATTGTTCCTGATGTCTTCGTAGATGTAGACTTGTTCTTAGAACTAGCCAATCATTATGATGTTTTATCCAAGACCATCAAAAGGGATGATGGCACTGCCTTATTAATATTGAACAAAAATTCATTCACGCAAGCCTTCGGCTTATTTAGCACCATGTCCACCAGAATTGACATAACAAAGCAGCAACAGAGATATGCTTTGAAGCCTGGAATTGCTAGAATCCAATTGCTGAAACATATGCTAAAAGAAGTGAGAAAATATTTGGATCCTATGCCCGGGACCAGCCCATATTATTATAAGGATCTACATTTCTATATCAAATATGTTGCCTATGCCCTGTGTAGAGTGCTAGGGATAGATGGTGATGCAGAGAAGATTGATGCAGGAATTTTGATGATGGTGTTGGACCTACAAGAGGTCCACTCCAATACTAGTTATGATTATATTCAGCACAT
>MU226588.1:214753-237679 GCA_018584345.1 Thuja plicata | reverse complement strand
AATATGGAAGCAATGTTGCATAAGGTTACTGGTTGTGAATTTTTGTCCATGATGGATGGTTTTTCAGGTTACAACCAGGTTTTAGTTAAACAAACAGAGCAGTATAAAACTGCATTTACTACTCCTTGGGGAACATATGTGTATATCAGGATGCCTTTCGGATTAATAAATGCAGGAGCAACTTTTCAAAGGGCCATGGATGTTGCTTTCAAGGATTTTATAGATCTATTCATGTTCATTTATCAGGATGACTTGACTGCATATTCCAAAGGGGCTTCTAATCATTGTGACCACTTGGGTAAAATTTTTAACAAAGCTTTGGAATATGGTGTTTCATTGAACCCTAAGAAGTGTCATTTTGCGGTCAAAGAGGGGAAGCTACTAGGACATATAGTGTCCAAAGAAGGGATAAGGATAGACCCTGAGAGAGTGGAAGCAATTCAAAGAGTAATTTCTCCAAGAAATTTAAAAGGTGTTCAGTCCTTTTTAGGAAAGATAAATTTTGTCAGAAGATTTGTAGTCAATTTTGCAGAAATTGTTAAGCCCATTGTGAAATTGCTGAAAAGGGATACTAAGTTTGTTTGGAATGAGGAATCTCAACAAGCATTTGAAATAATTAAAGAGGCAGTAAAATAGGCTCCAATTTTGAAATCCCCAGATTACACTAGGTCTTTCTCTTTATTTTCATTTGCCTCATTTCATACTATTGCTGCAATATTACTTCAAAAGGATGAACAAGGATTTGAACATCCTATAGCTTTTTATAGTAGATCCTTGCAGGCTGCAGAACTTAATTATGAAATACTGGAAAAGAAGGCTTATGCATTGGTTAAGGCTATGAAATCTTTCAGGCCTTACTTGGTTTGTGCTAAGGTGCAGGCCTATGTTCCTCATTCAGCAGTAAAAGATATCCTTACACAGTCAAAGGTCACTGTTAAGAGATGTAAATGGATTACAAGAATCCAAGAGTTTAATCTTGAGATCAGTATCACCAAACTAATAAGAGGACAAGGTCTGGAAAAACTTATGAAAGAAGAAAATCTAGATTTAGTGCACCTAAACCAGACAGAGACACATGATCAAGCTATTACTAGTATAGAAAGGCAGCCATGTTATGCTGATGTAGTTTTCTTTCTCAAAACTGCTAAGTGCCCTGATCATTTATCTGAAAATCAAAAGAGAAGTTTGAAGTTACAAACTCAAAAAAAAATTTTGATTCAGGGAGATTTGTTTTGGAAAGATAGGAATGGTATACTGTTGTTGTGCCTTGAGAATTTCCAAGCTGAGAGGATTTTAGCAGAGATGCATGAAGGGGAATGTGGAGGTCATTTTTCTACTAGGACCACCGCCCATAAGATTTTTAGGTTAGGATATTATTGGCCTACCTTGTTCAAGGACACATATATTCATGTCATAAAATGTCAACCATGTCAGAAGTTTTCCAACAAATTAAATTTGTAGGTGCTCTGTTACTGAATCCAGTAAGCACTGAGGCTCCTTTTTCTATGTGGGGAATTGATTTTATTGGTGAATTTCAAGAGAAATCTAGTGCAGGACATAGCTGGATACTAGTGGCCACTGATTATTTTACTAAATGGATTAAGGTTATCCCAACTAGGAGAGCAACAAGCAAGGTGGTTACTGAGTTTCTCATGGATAACATTTTAACCAGGTTTGGTGTGCCTAGTAAACTAGTAATGGATAATGCTATGAGTTTTAGATCAGAAGAAATGACAAGTTTTTGTGAAAGGTATGGGATTACAATATCATACTCATCCCCATATCACCCACAAGCTAATGGACAAGCTGAGTCTAGCAACAAAAGCATATTGAAGATACTAAAAAGGACTCTGGAACAAAATAAGAAAACATGGCACACAAAGTTGAGGTTAGCCTTTTGGGCTGATAGAATCACAACCAAGAAAGCAACTGGTAAATCCCCTTTTGAATTGGTATATGGTTTACCAGCAAGGTTGCCAATGAATAATTTATTACCTATTTACCAGTTTATACAAGAAGAACACTTAGATATCTCTGACCCAATGCATGACAGAATGATACAGTTGATAGAATTGGAGGAAACCAGGAGAGAAAGTCAGAGGGAGAACATAGGGTTACAGCAGAAAATGAATTATTTGTTTGACAAGAGGGCTACTAACAGAAAGCTTCAGGCTAGTGACTTAGTTCTCCTATGGAATGCAAGGGCAGAAGACAGAGGTAAGCATAGGAAATTTGAGTCTTTATGGTTAGGGCCTTATATAATCTCATAACATTATGGCAAAGACTCATATTTGTTGAAAGATATGCAGGGAGAAGGTTTTGAGTTGCCTGTGCATGGGCAATTTTTGAAACCTTTCTTCAGTTGAGAATTGTTGTAGTGCACAAGTAAATATGTATTATATGTTTAGTCTTTTCCCTATTTGTAAGTTCTGTAAATATTTCTCTCCCGCCTTTTGGGTTTGGTTCTATTTTTGTGGTGGTCTGCAACCAAAGATTCTGTGGTTCTTTGTCATAAACCTTGTTTAGCCAATCCTCATCAGAGCCACTGTTGGTTGTATTCCAGGTTTTGGTTTCTTTCCCTCGATTGGTCTGGTTTTCCCTCTCCAAGTTTTCATTTTTTCAAGCCTAAATCCGGTGAAAATTTTCAAAAGACTTGAAACCCTAGCTAGTTCTCAATGTTCAAATTTGAAGAAAATCCCTAAGGCATTGTCCCCTTATATTTCTCAGTTACCTTTTACGCCTCACTTAAGTCATGAGTTCTTTTCTAATCGCTTAGTCGCATAACTTAAAGTAGAATATTCCTTTTTATCCTTGACTTAGCGATTAGCCTGTGTCGCGTAGTCTCATGTAATAATAGAATATTCCCTTTTCTCTCCCAGACTTCATGATTTTCTTTATGTCACGTAATTGTAGAATCATTTGAACAGAGTAGTAATAGGTTAGTGGGCCCACAGATAGGTCGGGAGGTCGCATGAAGTTTTCAGCGGTCAAGGGTTTATTAAGAGACATCGCGATTACCTTTTGTCGCATAATCGCTAAATGAGTCTAATATAAAGTGTGATGCAAAGCCTTTAGTCATGCAATCTCTAGAAAAGATGCCAGTTAAGTTGAAGTCCATGAGACTATGTGACTAACCTTTAACAGTTTGGGATAAAGCACAGTCGGGTTGTTGCCAGATAACTCAGCTTTCAAATCAGAATAAGACATGTGTCAGGAGGCAAATGGATTACAGAATGGTCGCTTAAAGGTATAAGTTTATTCAGCGACTACGAGACTAATTAGGGGTAACTATTAGTCGCAAGGTCTCGAGATATTTTAAAGGTATGATAAGTTACTTGGCAATTAAGCGACAGCCGTCAGATAAAATCATGAAAATATCCTACGGTAGTCGCCAAGTCTAAGGATAAAAAATCCCAAGGAGAAAATTCCTCGCGACTCAGTGGCTAAGGGTATGTCGCATGGTCGTCAGATGAAGTTAAGGGTAGGATACCTTTGTCACAATGTCTCAGAAGGTTTTGGCGTTCAGCATTTTCATTTAGCGATCAGGCGACTAAGGGTTGTCGCGCAGTCTGACAGAAGAAAGGTAACACTTGGTGACTAAGAAATAAATGTTGAAGCTAACACTAATAGTTAGTCACATAGTCTCATAAAATAACGTGGGTTAGTGATAACCATTCGCGATTTTGATTTCCTTGTGTCACGTGATCCCCAAATGTTGACTCTAGTTAGTAAAGCTAAGGAAGTTGCACAGTCACCATGTCTGTAGATAAATCATGAGTTAAGGATTAGGGTCAGTGACAGAGAAAATGAGTGCAGTCACCTTGTCGCTTAATGCTAATTTCTATAAAAAGGCACCAGTATTAAATATGTCAGTATGAATTATTCGGCGGCCAATCAGATTTTCAGATTTTGATTACTGTGTAGAAAAGGGGTAGCTGAGATGTATGACAGAGGGCCAATCCCAGGGTGACATGTTAGCTCATTTGAATTTTATAAGGTTTTGTCGAGGATTCAGTTTTACAAATTTGATTTTCCTGTCACACTCAGGAAACTACAGCTAGGTTTTCAATTATGTTCGCAGTATGTGGAATTAAAGACAGAATTGATGTTCTGAGAATCATGAGCTATGTACTTTGAACGGTTACTATAAGGAGTTGATGGCCTATTCATTTACATTTACCTTGCTTTCAAAATTCCAAAGCGTGAAGAGTTCAAGTGTCTGACAGAGAAAAATCCAAAGATTTGCAGAGTTTTCTATTGTTCAAAAAGCTCATTGTTTCTAGAATTGTGCGGAGGACAGTCTGTGAGTCTCGGTGATAGATTTGTTTCAATACCGGTAAAGAAGAGGAGATTTAAGCACTGAAAACATGAGCAGATCAATGAGTGTAGCCTCAACCAGCGGTGAACGTGAGAGGGTGGAAGACGAGGCTAAAGGAAAGGTTAATTATTTAGATGAATTCCTCCGTTTGCTTCCTGGTTCGACTCAGAATAAAAGGGCAAATGCAAATGTGCTAATTGATGACTACCAAAATGTTCAAGATGCTATTACTCCAGGAACAACAGGTTTTTGTCTTTTTAATTATTTTTATAAGAACTCTGACAAGGCCATTCCAGTATCAAACCCTTGGACCAGTGGTTTAGCCAAGTTGATTATTCCTGATGTCTTCGTAGATGTAGACTTGTTCTTAGAACTAGCCAATCATTATGATATTTTATCCAAGACCATCAAAAGGGATGATGGCATTGCCTTATTAATATTGAACAAAAATTCATTCATGCAAGCCTTCGGCTTATTTAGCACCATGTCCACCAGAATTGACATAACAAAGCAGCAACAGAGATATGCTTTGAAGCCTGGAATTGCTAGAAACCAGTTGCTGAAACATATGCTAAAAGAAGTGAGAAAATATTTGGATCCTAAGCCTGGGACCAGCCCATATTATTATAAGGATCTACATTTCTTTATCAAATATGCTGCCTATGCCCTGTGTAGAGTGCTAGGGATAGATGGTGATGCAGAGAAGATTGATGCAGGAATTTTGATGATGGTGTTGGACCTACAAGAGGTCCACTCCAATACTAGTTATGATTATACTCAGCACATCATTGATGAGATGCATGAGGTGTATGTGTTAATTTTGGCCTTTGTAATCAACCACACACTTCAACATAGTCCTTCTTCACCAGGTACAAACAAGACTGAATATGAGTTATTCATCATGCCTGTCTGTGTGATTTGACCTTTTGCCTTCTATCTAGATGGGGTTTTTGAAATTGCTCTCAGGACGAGAGTCTCACAACCATGGACCAATCTAAGAACGAAGGATTTATCATGATAAGTGCAATGTAATACAAGATTATACTAAGAAATGAAATATAAGAGATTAAGCTAAGACATGATTTCAATGCAATTTAGTCTAGAAATTGAAACTATCTTATTTGCAAAATGAAGTTAATCTATATGATATTAGCAAGAAAATGAGACAACAATTCAGTATTCTAACGATGCAAAAGTGAGTAAAGTTTTCAGGGGGTTTGAATGAAGAATGAGAGTTCTTTTATAGACTCTGAGATGATCAGAATAGAAACTTTCTTGTTTTGAAATAAAACAAATAGAAAAGCCAGTTAAAAATAGAAAGCTTTATTAAAAATAATTCAATAAATTGTTTTCTTCCTGCTTTAACTATTTTCTTTCTTTGATTTAAATTTGTTTTATTTGAATTTAATTGTTTTATTTCTCTTTAAAGCATAATTAATTCAAAGTTTCCATTTCTGAATAGAAATAAGATTTTTGATAGAATATCTAATTAATTAAATAATTATGACCTCATAATTGTTTTTTCTCAATTATCTGAATAATTAAATTCAATTATTGAAATGAGGATATTTATTTAATAATTAAATATTATATAATTCCTTCTCATGTGTCTCAGCTAAAGAGGGTGAATTTACTTTAATTAAAGTGCTAGGACTTTATAATTAAATTAATTCAATCATAGGGTCTGTTTAGCCAAATAGATATTTAGGAATTAAATATGATGTATGATTAATACAGATTTAGGATTTTCTGCATTTAACACTCAGGTCGAGTAGAGTCAGTGAAAACTTAGAATTGCCTAGTACAATAGGACAGTGATGATTTAGAAGAATGACAAATGCAACAAAATTGGTTAGGGTTGCAAGATGCCAATTTTGGGGTGTTACATTAGGGTATGGACGATGCAAAATACAGGGGATTTGGAGATATCCCAAATCATGACACACTGGGCTCACTTGAATGAAGACAAAACTAAACAATTGTCTGAAAGGTGTAGCACATTGGTGGAAGAGACTAGTGCATTGGAAAAAGATAGAGAATTATGTCGAGTACAACTTTACCAACGGGATCAAATGATAAAGAAATTGATGGAAGAATTGGAAACAAAGCCTGAGGTAATGTATGTACCTGTACAACAACAATCCCTGCAAATTGAAGACAAAGCAAAGTCTGAGGAGGTGGTTGAGGAAAAAGCTGAGGAAGAAAAAGGGAATGCAATAGCTTTAAGAGAATTGAAGGGGGTGTTACAACATAGGATTGACATCTTAAAAGATAAAGCTGATGTTTTACTCAATACCTATAACAAATTTCCATCTTTGCATACTGAGGTAATGGGGTATTTGGCTATCTTAAACCCCTATTTTACTAAGTGGTCTACTAGGGTGAAATTATTTGAGAAGCTATCATCATTGCAATCCCTGAGATCAGATTTGCCAAAAATAGTGACTGAGGTTGAAGATGAGATCAAAAGTGTTAATATTGCCCTCTCATTCTTTAAGGGAAAATTGAACCAAATTGAGGTAAAGTTAAGCCTCTTTTCTGATGATTTTAACAGATTCATACCTTCTTTAAGAGGAGATGATGATCAAGTAAAGGCCTTAGATGCCTGGAGGGGTGAGTTTGATAGTAAAATGCCTAGTAGTGAGGCATTTATTTTAGGAACTAATATTGATGTAGAGGGGTTCAATAAGATATTAGATGAAGCTTTCAAGGCAGAGACTGACATCAACAAGTTTCTGGTAGATGTCAAAAATATCACTGATGCAAGATGGGATAGGCAAAAGGTCCAAATACAGAGTACTCAGGACTTCAAGTGGCCATCAGATGATGAAGTGAAAGCATGGGAAGTAATGACTACACCCAAGAAACAGAAGCCAGCAGTTGAAGAAGAAATTTTGGACGATGAGTAAGGATGACTACTTGGTACCTCACTATTAAAGATAAAGAGGACAGTTATTGCAAAAGGAGAATATAGGTAAATCTAAAAGCACGATCATCCAGACACGACATAACTGCTGCCATCTACCATGTATACTATCAAATTCAAGTTGCTAGATCGGGAGAAGAACAAAGAATATCTGTCTTTATCTTTTTGACTTGGTCATTCCACCGCTTCTTCTCTCTCTTTCTTTTTGTCTCTTCTATAGTTTTAGGGTTAGGTTTTCTGAGACCATCCGAAGCTTGTAGCATCCTTTTGAAAAGGATTCAAAGATGGTTGAAAACTTATATATAGAAGAGAGTTCTGTTGTAAAAAGAGGATGAAATATAATGTAAAGAATCAGTATTTCTAAATCTGTGCCTGTGTTCTTTCAAGCTTCAAATCTTTTTCTTATGTATGAAAGAAGGATTACATCAATAAAATATGGTGCAATTTTACTCTTCTTTATTTTTGTCTCTTTATTCCTTGTGTATGCTTTTTTATGTTTAAGATTGTAAGGCAGTCTGAAGCATTTTGGTTACAAGGTGACTATCTAATTACTGGCAAGTTTCTTTCATGTAAAGAACTAAGTTTTGTGAGTAGTTTCAGGAAGCATCTCAGTATTTAAGGATTTGATACAGTATTTTAGAGGTAATCAGATAATTTGTAAGGCACCTTATCCTAATTGCATGTAGGTTGTAAGGCAGCTTACAGTGTTTTGTTTATGTGAAACTTCAAGCTTTTGACTCTACAACCCAAAGGATAGGCACTAATCTAGATCTGAGTCTGATAATTTATCATCATCTAGATTTTTAGAAACATTCAAAATTATTCCAAACACACTTGACACTAAAATATATGAGCTAAACTCATCAAGGACTTATGTCAGCAGGACAGTGTCCATTTTTTTGATTCTTTAGAGAGTGAATCATTAGGTTATCCCTCCTAAAGACAAAAGGAAGAAGGATGCAAATCCTTGACTCATTGGTTTATGTTCTCAAAACCATAGCCTAGCTTATAGTACTCTGTTTCAAACTAGTCATTGCAATCTCTAAAGTGTTCTATAAGTTGTCACAGTGAGGTTTCAGGTATATAACCACTGAATGAAACAATCCACTAAATATATAGACTGAGATATCAGTAATCTTTAAAAGGTAAAACCTGCCTGAGTCTGTGGAGCTCAAAAAAAAAGAAGGATATTATCCAATCCTTATAAATTAGCCTTTCTCTTGCCTAAAAGAGGTTGCATCCGAGTATACAAGGTATACTGTCATCATTAGGTAAGTGTTGCAAGAAAAAGTGCTAACAGTGTCAGCATTTATGGAAGAACATAGAAGGTAAATCATCTAGGCCTGAGGATTTGTCAGGTTGCATTTGTTTTAGGACATTTTCAATTTCTTTTTTAGAGAATTTATCTCTTAGTATCCTATTCTTTTCCTGATTAATGATTTTTAGAATGTTATTAATGAACATTTCTTGATGCTTTAGGTCTGAGGTTTCAAGATTGTTAAGGGTATTCTGAAAAATGATTAATAGTTTCTTCGGCGATGGCTTTTCAATCCTCAATGGGGTTCCCGTCTAAATTAATATTTTTTTGTTATTTTGTTTATTTTCCTTCTTGCATTTTTTTTGTTATGGAAAAACTTTGTGTTTTTGTCTCCAGCATTCAGCCAGGTCTCTCTCGAATTTCGCCTCCAAAATAGTTCTTCCTTGGCTAAAATATCTTCGAATTCAATTTTGAGAGTCTTTTCCTTTTGGTAGATATCCCGATTCATACTATGGTCAATAATTAGTTTATTAAGAGTCTCTAGTTCTGTTTCAATTCTTAGCTTATTTTCGAACATGTTACCAAACCAGTCCTTATTCCAAGTTATTAGTTTTCTTCTAATTTTCTTTAATTTATTAACTAGGCAAAATAATTTGGATCCTTTGAAGTTTAGATTTTCCCACCATTGTTGGATTAGGGGTAATAACCGCTCGTCTTTAAGCCACATGTGTTCAAATCTAAATAGGCATCCCTTTGTTCTAGGATCATCCAAGATACTGAGTAGAATATGGTAATGGTCTAAGCCAGAGAAGGGCAAAATTTCAGCTTTAAGGGAAAAGGGGAAGTTTGTCCAGTTGCCCTTAAAGAAAAAATGGTCCAATTTTTCAGCAATATTGTCATCACCCCATCTTTTATTGTTCGAAGTGAAGATATCATCTTTTGTTTTTAAGTCCATAAGGTGATTAGACTATACCCATTCATTGAATTCTTCCAAAGATCTTGAATTGGCCAACCTACCACCCAACTTTTATGACAGGTCAACAGTAGTGTTGAAGTCCCCGTCAATGAATAAAGTTTGATCGGGGTAATTATTGAGAGTAGTGCTAAGTTCATGCCACATCAATCTTTTATCCATCTGCTGGATAGGTCCATAAATATTGATAATAAAGCAAGTTAAGTTGGAATTAAGGCTTTTGATCATTCCCATTATCCAGTATTTGTTGTCAGAGATGGGTGTAAATGAAAGTTTCCTTGGGTCCACAAAGATGGCCAAAGCACCTGAGGCCCCCTCAGTTGGGGCACCAAAGAATTCCCAGACACCAAATTTCTTTTTTGAACATTCCAATTCATCCATACTAAGTTTAGTTTCTTGTATTAATAATAATTCTAGCTTATATTTATTCATAAATCATTTTAACAAATGCTATTTGTTAGGGCCATTGCAGCCCCTAACATTTCATGATAGTACTTTCATTGCCCCGCGGGAGGGTACTTCCCCCTCCTTGCATGAAAAAGATCAATGATTTTGGTTTGGTTCTCAGAAAGCCCATCCTTTTGCCTTAGTTTAGACAAAGACTTTCTGCCCCTCTTTTTAGGAGTTTTCACATAGTCAAGGACAACCACACAGTCTTCATTGGCTACAATCCCCAAATTTGTGAAATCGGGATTATTTTCTTTGTTATCAAGTTCAACCTACTCATTTTCCAATATTTGATGATCATTTTCCATTGCATCTAACTCAAGAATTTTATTAATCAGAAAATTCCCTTTCTTTATTAATAGCATCCATGTCAATAAAATCTCCACTAATATCATTTAGATAATCATCAAGAATTTCCTCAGCAATTTTATCCATGTGTTCATGAGAGATAGTTTTGTGTGGTTTGTCAAAGTTAATTAGGCACTCTAATTGACCAATGGGGATCAGGCTTAGGGCTCTGGATTCAGTAGAGGGTGGGGGTGTCCAATCCAATAGAGATGGTTCGATTCCTGCCATGATGGGTTGAAGGGTTGCCGAGGTTTGAACGAGGCAATCACAAGGTTTAAGATCAATGAGGGGTGCCAGCTCAGGGGAATCAGGCATAGGACCAGGAGAAGCATGCATAGGGTTAACTTGTTCAGGCATAACCTCGGCTGAGGTAGCATAGTTAGCATTATCATCCAAGGGTGTCTCCCTGATTTCCCCTTCCTCAAGATTATCCATTTGTGAAGAGGAATCAAAAACATGAAGAGACCTACAATGGATAGCTGGAGAGGGTGGGGTAGAAGGGCTATCCAAGCGGATAAGAAAATCATAAGAAGAAAAGGGTTCCAGGCGTTGAAAGAGATCAGTAGTTTGGGGGATACGGGAAGACCGGTCTGAATCATCCAATTTAAACATAATAATGTCCCTGATGGGGCCTTTATAAAATCCAGACTGGAAATTATATATGGAATAATTAGTTATTATTTTAATAGTTCTAAGACTGATTTTCTCATTATTCTTGATGAGAAATTTAACCAAGGAGTCAGCCAGAAATATTTTTTCAATCCCTATCAGATCCCCGATGGAATTTCCAATCTTCCTTTAAATATTATGATGCAAAAGTTCAACAGGGAAATTATTGATGCATACCCATTTATATAAACCCAAATTATGCTGAACAGAGGCATCAAAGTTAGGTTTCAACTTATGGAAACTAACATTGAAGTCTTTGAAAAAAAATATAATTTGACTGTAGTAGTTCCTCAACTAGATCTATAGAAGAGCAATCTAGAAACATGAATTTACCATTAAGGATAGTGATACTTACCTGGCTTCCAAGGGAAACTTTGAGCCATTCGCTGACAGAGGTTATGGAATCGGCATCACCATCCCAATGTGCAAACACTCCATTTGTTGTGCAACAATCCCACATTCTATTTGAGTAAATGTCATTGATAATTAGTGTGGAATCGATTTCAATACGGGGACGTGCGTTAATGGCCTACGACATTTGATTATTAAGCACCTTGGGTAAAATGGAATCGACCTTCTGGGTGTTTACGTTATAATTTGCGGAGGCTTTTGATGGGTTGAGGGCTTTAGGGTTAGATCCAGAACCGAGCAGAATCGTGTTGGCACAAGTAACAAATTTTGGAGTGGAGCGGGTAATAGGGATTGCCCATAGACGCTACCCTAATTTGGCAGATTGCACAGTAGGGATGGGGTTTCGCTACTTTTTGAAGCAGACCACTCGCCATTCTGAAGAATGATCATCAATCCCTTGGTGCGAAGGAACCCATCTAGGGTTTAAACCAGAGATAAAATATGCATATTTAGTCTTCGCAAAGTAATCCCTTCTTTGAAAGTGAGTGCTATTGATATTTTCACTACCCTTTTATAATGGGGTGAACTTATTTGTAGAGATAATGTTGTTTGAATGGAAGATCGTTCTCGCAGAGGAGTCTACAAGTGTACCTCCGCCAAAATGAATCTTCTTTTTGACTGAGCGCGTATGCGAAAGTGCAAATGTAGGCAGAGGCATCATTTCCGCACGACCTCAAGATTGATCTGACTAAAATTAAAACTTATACGTATATATTAACATATATATATATATATATGTTCAAATTTCAATAATATTCAACGAAATATATAATTCATTCATTTTTAGATTTCAATAGTATCCAAGATAAAGAATAAAACCCTCTCTACTCATGTATATGTATATTCATTTACATATTAATTGCATTTATTATATATATGTATATATGTTCATGTATGCATAAATAGAAAATAAAAATTAATATCAGTTTTTGCTAATTTATAGGCATATTTTCCTTTCAATGCAAGTTAATTTCAGAAAACAAAGAAGAAAAGAGCTCATGTTGGTTTTAAACGAAGAGAATAATAGTTGGAGAAGATTCCCTATCTACTCTGGAAACCATTTTTCCCAGCTTTAAATAAATTCTCCATACATAATCTACCTTTTTCCCCAGCTTTAAATAAATTCTCCATAAATAATCTCTAAGAATTCTTTAAAATCATCCTTGAAAATGTAGAAATTTCAATTAAAAATGTTGATGTAGAAATTTCCAAAATCTGCCCCAACAAAAATAAACTTCTATGTATTCATTGTTTAGATGCCCAAACCCTCGATAATTTTGATCTGCAATTTTTTATTGTTCGCCCCCCTTTTTAAATGAAGATTGATTTCATTCTTATAAAAGCATTACTCTCTTCTACTTTAATAAGTTGCAATAGGTTTTGTTTTTTTTTCAGAAATCACATCCCTCTCCTCATGCTACTATTTTTCTTACCTTGAAAAGTGTTATGCATTCCCCTTATCCTTCAGGCATTTCCCATTCTTTTTGGAAAAAAATTAGTAAATACCGGCATGACTTACTAAAGCCACATTACCATGACTTGAGAAATCAACTTAAGTTTTAACCTTCATCAAAAAAAAGTCAAGCTTCACTTTCTTAGGAAAAAGTACCAATTCCTATTTTTAAGTATTCTAGACTTATTATTGTAATAAAATTAAAGATTCTAGACTTATTATTGTAATAAAATGAAAATTAGTACAATAAGTAGTGATATGGTAATCAAGCTACAACATTTCTCATTTCTCGATGGTTGATCTGAGCATTTGGGCATAAGGTGATAAAGGAGCCTTTGAACAATTTATAACTTATACCTCACATTTTAAACAGTTCTACAAATTAGTGAAGATATAATGGCATTGAGGAGGATGTGACAAAGGCGTAGGATATTGCTTTCTGCAAATTATGATTCTACATAGCATATTAGGCTGGTATGGTAAAATATTGAGTGGTTTACCAGTAACAAGAGTTTGGAAGCACAACACATACTTGGAAAATAACTTATCTGGATGTTGAGCCATGGTTTCACCATCACCCAACTGAGTTGAAATTGCCTTTGCGTAATATTCCTCTACCTCCAGATAATTATGCTTTGTTTCTTGTACAAAATTTTGGGCACAATTCCCTTAGATGAGAGAATTGCAAGAATTCTCCTCCAACGTTCTCTGATAATCCAGTCCAAACCCCATAGTATTTCAAACTTTTTAATAAGAATACCCACCAACTCCTCATAACGCCATACCAGCTCATCTTTTCACATTAATGTTGTTGAGCTCTCATTTTTACCCAAGGCCCAAAGTTGGTAGAAAAACAATGGCATAGAGTATTTGGGTTTCATGCAATGGTTCCAGTCTCCTCCTACCTCACTCTGCACCATACTTATTAATTGTGGTTTGTCTCCTTCTTTTCATTCCCTGTCACTTTGGTGATGTTAATGATTTAAAAATATTTTATTGGTGAATGATAGGATTGTAATGGTACCATCTAATAAGATAATTCTTTATTGGCAGTTTAAAACTACTTAAAAGAAATTTTTCCCACTCTAATTTATTTTTAATCTTATAATTTGTTTTTAATATAAAACAAAGGCACATGCATAAATATAAATAGATCTAAATAATAAATAGAATTATTTTTGCATTGATTATAAGATGTTCAGAAAGATTTTACAACTAAGTGTACAAAAGTACTAAAAAGAGGCAGAGCCTCACACGGAAAGAGAGTTTCATCACACCAAAAAAGGGAAACAACAAGATACTAATATAGAATATCATAGTAGGAGTCGATCTAGACAATCTAGCCCAAGGGGCCTTCCGTCCAGACAATGTTCTTCTTTGCTTGGATTTGAGACAGCATGAAGATATGGTCACCTGTGGCACTTTTGTTCTTCTTGAGCTACTCGTGGAGTTTCTTAAGAAGTATTTTAAAAGAAACTGTGTGTGTGTGTGTGTATAAATTAAATATATTCAAATTTAAAAAATTTATAAGACCTTTTTATGATAAAATAGAAACTTTTTAATTAATAAGAATAAAAATATGTATATTATATTTATAATAAATAATAAAACACATTTCAAGAGCTAAATATATTAAACATTCAATACAAAATGTTTTCTTTTATCTTCTAATATATCAATTAGAAAATCATGAAAAAATCATAAAGGCAACATTTGATTTTTATTTACTTTATTTTTCTAACTTTTCAAAGGCAATAATATTACAGACTTAAGATGAAAGAAAGATTTCCCTCAAATATATTTTATTTTATTTTTTTTAAAAGAATAAATAAATTAGAAGAATTTTAGGGTTGTGACAATCTGAATCCGAATACCGAATAAGTTGTTGATCTCCACGAGATAAATAATAAAAACCCATTGTCAAAGTGCCTTGCACATATATCCTAATATTCTTTTGGCTACTATCCAATGTGGGACCTTAGGGGAACTCAAAAATCTGGAAACCACACTGACTGCAAAAGAAATGTCTACTTGAGTGTGAGTTAAATAGACAAGACTACCAACCAATTGTTTGTATAAGGTAGGATCAACATCTTCTCCTTCCATATCCTTTCCTAACTTTAATCCTGAAGCAACTAGAGTAGACACACTTTTACAATCTTTCATCATAAACATTTTCAACAAGTCTAGAGCATACTTGGTTTGAGAGAGATAGATGTCATCATCATTATGTCATACTTGTTGCCAAGAAAGTAGTGTATAAAACCAAGATCTATCATCTCAAATGTATCTTGTAATTTTAACTTTATGTCACTAATTCGGTTAATGTTATGTCTTGTAATAATAAGATCATCAACATAAGCACAATAATTATGATTCCGCCGTCATCAAATTCCTTCACATACAAATTTGGATCATGAGGTCTATTATGGAAGCCTTAAGCTTGGAGCTTGTTCCAAACCATATAGAGACTTCATTAATTTTCAAACCAAGTGTTCTTGTCCTAGAATTTCAAATCCTTGAGGTTGAGTCGTATATATTTCTTCATCAATTTCACCATTCAAAAATGCATTTTTAACATCCATTTGGTGAAGAGGCCACTTGAAATGAGTTGTCAGTGCTATAATAGTTCTGACAGCACTAATCTTTTCTACTGGGGAAAAATTTTATGTGTAATCAATTGCCTCTATTTTTGAATACTCTTTGGCCACTCGTCTTTCCTTATGTTTTTCAATACTCCCATCTGACTTGAACTTAGTCTTATAAACCCACTTATTATTGACCACATTCTTAACCTTGGGTAAATCCACCAATTCCCAAGTTTTATTCTTTATCAAAGAATCATATACTCACTTTGAATAGCTTGTTCCCATTCATTTTTTCCTTTAGCCTCATAATGTGTTTGGAGATCATTAGTCTTCATTATGGTATTCATTAAAGCATAATTAATTTTTTGATTCATTTGATAAATGTCTTGAATACTCTTGGTCTTTAGAGAAGGACTAGATTCCTCAACTATATTAGAGGTTTCCTTAGAAATTTCAAAATTATTGGAAGATTCATGATTATCTATGACCACTTGTGGAATGGGAGATGATTTTGTCATATCATCAAACCCTTCATTAAACTTGACATCCCTACTTGGGTGATACCACAATAGTGGGTTACACTTTTTTGCCTAAACGGACATTGAAGTCTACATTTTGAGAAAAACTTTCACATTCGAATGCATATTGTCGTTAAACTGTTTGAAATAGGAAGATGAAGTAAACTAGAGTATTTTTAGATTTTCTGTCTAGATTCTAAATTTTTTTTATTTTTTATTTTTAATTGATTTTAACGGTTTTTTTTTTCTCCCACTAAAACTGCGATGTTGTTGAAAACATCATTTTCAAAAAGGTACAATGACTTCGTATAGCATAACTTTTTTTCTAAAATAGATATCAATGTTCTTCTTTCAAATTTGGTTTTGTAACATCCATACGGAGGGCATGCAATTTGTTTGATGACATTATCATTATTGTTGCATATTTTATGAATGTTTGAAGTAGAGTCAACTGTAATTTTGACATACCTTGACTGCGTAGCTGATAACTTGTTGTGTACTAATTGAAATTCAAAAAAAAAAAAAATTCATAGAAAGAAGACTCGAAGCCGGAGGGCACTGTTATTTTTCAAAAAAAAATTTCTATTTTCTACTATTTTTCATTGAACGTCAAACCTGGAAGTTTATATTCGATAAAAAACCTACATCTGATGCACGTCAAAATACATAAACCTAATTAATTCAAAATTTGTCAAATCTATATTTGTTAGAAAGCTCATTCAGAGTACTTGTGTGATGCAAAAGGACGTCTCCCCGTTCTTCCATTTGAGCCCTGCTCTTGAGCCCCAAAGCCATGAAAACTCCATATTTTTGTTAGCCTCTGCAGATGGCCTCTATTTAGAGGGTTTCGATAGAAAGTAATTAGTTTCGATCGAAATTACTTTCTATCGAAAGTACTTTTCATAGTTTAACATTCATATGGTAAAAAAACATAGCTAAATTTTGACTAGTAAGTTTCGATCGAAACTAACTTAGTTTCGATCGAAACTAAGCAAAAAAGGTAGTTTCGATCGAAACTAAGAATGTTTCAATCGAAACAATCAGGTACTTTCTATTGAAAGTACTTGACTAAATCCTCCCCCTCACAGATTTTGTGAGGAATTCCTTCCTCTGAAAAAGTGTAACCCACTATTGTGGGATCACCCACTTGTAAACAAATCTTCCACACTAGGATCATACAACCGATATCCTTTCCCTTGATCATCATAGCCCACAAAGATGCACTTAACACTTTTATTATCAATTTTGTTTCTCTAATCTCATCTGGTATATGAGCATATGCTTCACACCCAAACACTAAAATACTTAGCATTTGGTTCCTCCCACTCCATGCTTCTCCGAGCATAATGTTTTCCAAACAACGTGTGGGAGATCTATTTAAAACATGAGATGTAGTATTGGCAACCAAGACCCATAGAAACAAAGGAAGATCCTTGGATTGTATCATAGAACGTGTCATTTCTACTAAAGTCCTATTCTTCCTTTCAACAACACCATTTTGTTGAGGAGTATATCTAATAGTCATTTCTCTCTTAATCCTATGATACTCACAAATTGATTTGAACTTAATGTTCAAATATTCTCCACCATTATCATTTCTTATTCGCTTGATCTTATTCTCACTTTCAGTTTCCACAAGAGCTTTAAACATTTCAAATTTGTTAAATACTTCATCCTTTTGCTTCAAGAAGTAAACCCAAAATTTCCTTGAAAAATCATCAATGAATTATGTTAAAATGTACCTAGCTCCTCTCTTTTATGTGGGATTCATAGGACCACACAAATGATTATGGACAAGTTCAAGGCTTTTGCTTTCCCTCCATGTAGATCTTTCAAAAGAGTCTCTATGTTGTTTACCAACCATGCATCCTTCACACACATTTGAGTTTATCTTTATCCATGGTAGTCTGTCAACCATATCCATCTTTGAAAGCATTGCCAAACTTTGATAGTTTAAGTGACCATATCTTTGATGTCATAGTTCACTTTTGGAGGATCTTGTAGTAATATAAGCTTTCTTATCAACAGAAGTTAAAAATTTGTATATACCATCATTCTCAACTCTTGTTGCCACTATTTTATATCCATCATTAACATTCTTGATTAAACACTTATCTGAATAGAAATCCACCTTATAACCATGTTGAGTTATTTGACTCACAGAAAGAAGTTTTTTTGTTAACTTAGGTACAATATTCAATGTTATTTCCAACTGTTTACCATCTTTTCATTTTATTGAACTATTCCTTCAATTTTATGTGAACTATCATTATCAAGAAATATTCTTGCACCGTTTGTTTCTTCTAAAGAGATAAAGATGTTTTTGTTGTAAGTATTATGTTGGCTAGCTCCTAAATCATATGTACCATGCATTACTTGAATTACTTTGAGTGGCTAAAGAAGTTATCATTATATCATGATCACCCTCCTCTAGAACAAAATTTGATTGCCTTCTTTGATTAAATCTTTTTTTATGATTTATTAAAACATTGATCACTTTTATGTCCTTCTCCATAATTATAACATATCATGTCACGTTCTCCTTTAAAAATGTTTTTGTAATTTCTCCATTCAGTTTGTGGCCTTTGATAACATTGTCTATTTTGATTATCCCTTTGTTGATTTCGCTGCCTTTGGTTATTTCTATATTGACTCCCTTGATTTGTTCTTTGATTTTGATATGATCTACCTTGATTATAGCTCTTATATTTTCCTCTACCTATAAATTCTTGACTCTTGCTAGAATCACTTGCAAAGTTTTTAAGCCTTTCTTCTTCATTCAACAAAGCACCATACACTTCTTCTAGTTTTATATTCTCAAAATTTCCAGTTAGTTCCAATGTACAAATGAAATTATTATACTCGTCTAGAAAACTTTCAATTAAAAAATCTATGATTTCAGTGTCTTGATATTCAACCTTCATCATTGCAAGTTGATTTCTAAAAAATTTCAATTTAGCAATATGATCATTCATGTTATCTCCTTTCATTTTTAAATGAGTTAACTATCTCTTAATATCCATCTGTTTAAACTTGCTAGTTCTTTCATACATTGTTTTCAAAGTTTCCCATATTTCCTCTGTTGTTTTCAAATTTTGAACATGATGCCTAATCCTTGGACTAATTTTCCATAAAAGTGTAGCACATGCATTCATATCCATTTTATTTCATTTTTCATGTTGGCTTTGATCTGTAGGTTTTTCTTCTATTGCTACTTCCCACAAAAATTTCATTTGTAAAATAAACTCCATCTCACATTTCCAACTAGCATAGTTAGAGCCATCTAATTTTTCACTAACACCAATATTAGACATCTCAGTGCCAGACATATCAAAAAATACAAAAAAAACTCCCAAATGCATAAACACACAAACATTGAGTTTAAAGTAGCAAATATTGTGCCTTGATGTTGACCTTCTTATGAGCCAAACAAATAAGGACTTCAAAAAACTTATGGCTTACAAGGATTAAGATAGCTTTATCAAACTATTCACTTCAACAAAAAGTGACCACTTTCCATTTTTCTTCACCGCTTCACACTATGAAAACACAAATCTTTCAAAGCTCACTTACAAGAATAATAACTTTACATACACTTGATTACCATATTACCAAATAATCCTCACAAACTCACATAAGAAATCTATCTTCAGCTATTTGAAATAAACAAAAGATGATTGACAACTACTAAATAATAAGGGCATTCAACACTCTTACAATGACATTCACACCATCTTAAAAGCAAATTTTTTTCAAAATTACAGTAGAATAGAGATGCTTAATCATTATGAACATGTCATACTGCCCCACACAACTCGTTTCTCTAAGATTTCTTTGATTGAGAACTTTTATCCTTCAATATGTACCTTGCAACAAAAAAACTCAAATGTGATCTCTAGAAAACTGAAAGATGTCTTCAATATATTCCTCCTCCCAAGATTGGGGACAACAGATATTGTATTCTTCAACACTAGTAAGCTTTCACCTCTCAAAAAACTCAACAAAATGAGCTCCGACAATAATCTGCAAGCCCTGCAAATGCTTCTTCAACAAGATGGGAGAGCTCAACCTTTCAAAATAACACTCATCATTCACCATTCATGGCTTTAATACCATGAGAAAAATAAAACAAAAACAAAAGAAATCATACACAGAAGGAATAGTTGATTGGGGTGTTGAAAAAGATGAATTGAGTCCTTTCAATTTATAAGAAAAATTACATTAAATGCACAGACCAAAGTTTAGTGTTATATTTATGGTGGACAGCTAGGGTTGGCTAATGATCTGCTCCATGCAAGCCATGTGGTGTATGTGAATAATTCTGAGCGGCTAGTTCAATGGTCTGTGTTGACCAATGTAATTAATTTATCTATGTTAACACTAATGTATGGTTGGTATCGTAGATTATAAAAGAGTTTTTTCATTTTCTTGATAAATTTATACGTCTTCTGATATGTGTATTATAAGGAATAAAATAAAAGTATCCAGTCTGTCTAAGGACTAGTCAAGGTGTTATAATCGACCCAATAAGGATTGCATTAATTGATCCCTAGGTGTGGATACTGAGGATATTGGGATCTATCATTTTGTTAGATGTTTGCCTTCGTAACCATCGTAGTTGACATATACACATTTACAAAAACCCATACAAGACAAAAGATTAATTGACAAAACGCCAGGGAGATGTGCCTTCTCGTGAACCATGATGATTGGACATTATGTACTAAGGCCCTGCTTAGTTGGGGAATTGGAATTGGACTCAAAAACTGATTATCTCAAAATAGGGTTTTGAAATTCTAGTTTTGCATATTCCAGATATAGTTTGAACCGTTTGGTTGACCCGAAAGATGAATGAGTCAATCCATCTTCTGTATTTTGTTACAAAGTAGGCAATGAAAGAATGATACAACGGTGGATGAAAACAAAGAGCCAAAAAGGAAGGAACTTGGTGGTAACACAAAAATTATAAACCATAGAACCCGAACGGATTTTTTCGTTGAAAAGTTGGAGACTCTCAATATTTTGGAGACTGCGGGGATGCCCATTACGTGGTCGGCCACAACAGCCCTTCCTTCTACACATTCGCACAACACATCGAGAAGACATAAAATCCTCTCGCAGCTTCTCTTCTTCTGGTTCGTCTGATCAGGAAGCGATTCGATCAAGATGGAGACTACCCCTGCCTCGATCACTTTCATTCTACTGCGTCGACTGTTGGAGACAATTACACTGAGCATTTCAAGGGTGGCTACGGTTTTCTGGTGGCACACCTCCTCCGTCAATAGCTCCAGTAGTCCTTCGATTAACTCACCATTGGCGTTCATAACAAGGTGTTCCATGCCTTTCCTTGACACTGAATGTAATGTTCAACATGGCCGAATAAAGTTGTGCGTTGGAGATGCCTCTCTTAAGAATTGAGGCCAGGGACGCAAGGCAGTTTCCTATGGTGATCGAATCAAGTGTCTCGTCCAACAAAGGAAGAGGGGAAATAATTACCAAGGCATCCTCGCAAGCGACTGCAGCATTGTAGCAGAAAGTCTCTTCATCACTTTCAGGGGAATAGCTTAGAATGGTAGAGATTAGGGCAGCGGGTGCAGCGCACAAAGCGATTAAGCGCCTATTGCTCTCACTCCCACCGACCAAAGTTCTGAGCTTCTTCAATGCTTTCACTTGAAATATTTCATGTCTAAGAGTAGTTTATTGAGGTGATCTACGTCGAGGGGCAGCCGGGGAGTGGAGATTTTTCTGTTGACCAAATTATAAAATGAGGTTCAAAAAAACAAAAAATCAGCATTAGAAATCTAATTCCACCTATTGGGTGGGAAGATGATACCGTTCATTTTTTAGCCAAAGTCAAATTTTCAGTATAAAACTGGAATTGCATTTTGGCAAACCAAACGGCGATTTGAACCTAAAACTTGGTTTTGGGCATCAAAATCCGATTCCACCCCTCAACCAAAATAAGGCCTAAAAGAATTTGGAGCTAAGGCCTTAGTAACTTCTAGCAATTTTTGATTGGCAGGTGTTTAACAAAATTTATGCCAAGCATTAAGAGGTGGAGATGTATTAGGGTATGTCCATGATCATGGTATACCAAGCTATGGCCTTAAGTGGCAATGAAAAATAATAAAATCAGGGTTAGTCAACTTGACGTAAAATGTCAAAAACATCTTATCAACCTTATGTGAAAAAGTTGTAAGAACAGAATCTGTAGGAAACTCAATTTAGTTTCTAAACTACTAGCTCTTGTCTAAAAAAAAATTAACTTGAAATCCACACCTGCATTCAAGCCATTATCCATAAATTATGGGTGATAATATGTAGAGGACAATCACAATAAGGTAAATAGGAAATGTTTTATTTAATTCTTTTTCCTCCTACAACCAGAGACTTCAACTTGAAATCCACACCTGCATTCAAGCCATTATCCATAAATTATGGGTGATAATATTTAGAGGACAATCACAATAAGGTAAATAGGAAATGTTTTATTTAATTCTTTTTCCTCCTACAGCCAGAAACTTCAACTTGAAATCCACACCTGCAATCAAGCCATTATCCATAAATTATGGGTGATAATATTTAGAGGGCAATCACAATAAGGTAAATAGGAAATGAAACTAATGTGAATATATTTTTAATTTAATAGAAACTAATGCATATGTTCATCAAACTTAACACATTATTTATTAAAAAAAAATAAGGAAAAAAAATATATACCATAATATGAAGAATTTGTACTTAAAATCCAAACTAATCAAAGAAATCTTAGATAAACGCTTACAAAACAAATGCATGGATAGAGTCTAAATCAAAGAATTACTTGTCCAAATCCGAAAAGGATGTCATGGTTATTTACTATGGCTGCTAAAACATATAATAAATTATTATAATTTTTACAATTATCTTATTGATGAGCACTGATGATAATGGAGGACTGAATAGTTCCAACTGCCTTAAACACACTGGTCCAAAATTCTTTGATTCAAAACAAGGACACAGTGAGATATCGATTAG
>MU226588.1:167002-183030 GCA_018584345.1 Thuja plicata | reverse complement strand
TAACATATTAAACATTATGAGGTTCAATGTGTTTCCCCATCAGGAAGATGACTTCTAGACTCTTATATGAGTTATAAGAAAAGGAAAAATAGAGAAGAGGGGATCTCGAGACTTTCATGCAAAAGAATTGGTGGAGGCCAGCTCATGGAGTAAAAACTTCATTGCAGATGTCTTGTAAATCCAGTGTGGTGATTGCAGAGGGCTGGCGCCAAGTTGGAAGGAATTTTCAAGGAAGTTTTAAATATTCTAGAATGCCAAAGTCCTGCGCTAGATACTGGTGGGGATGTTTAAAATTTTAAATTGGTATCATGAAGTCTTGCGCTGATCTTTGAAGGAGGATTTTGTGCTAGCTTGCAAGCTGCATATTCTTTTTTTTAAAAAGGACAGAACTTTCTAATGCCAAGCATAAAAAAGAACCCAGACATAGTGTAGAAGTCTGCAAAAAAATCAAAGGAGGGCTCGCAATGTTTTGGGGAAGGGCAGTTTTTAATCAATTTCTCTGCTATCAATCAGCAGTCTGCGCTAATTAAAGGAGCTAGACATAGTTTGTTGAAGTCTGCCAACATGTTAAAGGAGGATTTCACGCCATTTTGGAATGCATTTTGAATATGAACCATTGCAAATACTAAAGAAGAGTAATCAACGCAGCAACAACCATAGACAGAGCGTGTAAACTGTTAAATAGAATACTTCCATGCTTATGCAATCTGCAGAGGTAAAGCCAGCTTCCAGCCCTTCTGCGCAAGGTAGTCTGGGAAGTTTTGAAATTTTTAATGAGGATTGTAAAGTCATTTTAAACTGCAAGCCTCTGTATCCATTGACCACGCTGCCAAAGGAGGGTTTTTATGAGAAGTGTTGTTTCCTATGCTAAGCTTTTGAGTGGGCAGATTGCGCAGACAATAAGGATTGTTGGGGCTGTTTTGTTTTGAAGATTGCATAGGGTAATGCCACGCCAGTAGCATATTGGAGGAGGGAAGTGCAGATTTTAATGCATTAGAACCAAATTACATTGCAAACAGAAATTACCACAGACTGCGATAGGAAAATGGTGGAATTGTTTGAGGTTTTGGGAAATTTTAAAGTGCAAATCTATAGATATCACTCCATAGTAGGGGCGCCTTGGTCCATGGAAGCCATTGGTGTTGATCATTCACATTCAGACAGCTCCATTAATGAGCAGAACTCAGGAAAAACCCAGGAAAGTGAGAAACTTTGTATTTCCTTTGTCCCACATTGGCTGGGCAGTGGGCTTTTTTGATATTTATATGTCAAAACACTTACATCCAATGTAAATAAAAAGCCCAGAGGCTCTTGGCGAGCTCCCAGGGGCTGGAGGTCGACTTACATGAGCTATGCACAGTATTTTAACACAAAATTCGAAAATGCTTATAAACCATGAGATGATTTATCCCACATTGTTCCCACAAAAGGATTTCGAAATGCATATATGCAAAAACAAGAACAATGTAATTTGAATAAGAAAGAGGAAGCTCTCCATGTGCGGCTAGATGATACCTCGGGAAGTGTGCCCAGTCGGTTGACGTCATAATTTTGCAGAAGACATCGCGCGCTCGCAGAACAGGAAAGGCCGAGTAGTCGCTCAATCGCGCCAGAGGAAGGAGACCGCAGAATTGACTCGCGACTGTGTGACCGAGCTCGTCGCGCAGTCGCGGACCCAAATATGAGTGCGTCACGCAGTCGCAAGAAGACTGAGACATCAAAATTGGCTTGCGGGTGAGCGACCGAGCTTGTCGCGCAGTAGCACAGCTTTTAGTCGCGCAGTCGCACGCAAAACTTGAGGTCATTGAAAATGCACGCGAGTGGGCGACTCAGCTCATCGCGCACTCGCACAAGGTTTGCAATGAGGTAAAAAGGTGTTGCAACTGAGCGGTGATGACCTAGTCGCGCACTCGCGGAGGCAAAAGTGGAGACAGTCAGGAGTTAAAAAAGTAATTTTCAGAACAAATCAGCAAGCGCCACTTGTCAGATTCTGGTGCAATGTGAGCAAAAAAGAGTAAAATACACAGAGTTTTAAATTTTGTTTCAATTCAATAGTTTGAAAATTGAAAATTGTCAAGTATTTCAAAATTGTTCAAAAAGTGTGCACAGAAAGGCAAAGTATTTTGATGATTCAAGGGGAAATTTAATTAGAAGTATCAGCTATTATATACCGTTGGAAAGGTATTGAAGAGAGGAATCTAATTTTACAGACCATTTAAGGGCATAACAAATCAGATTTTGGCAGTAACAGAAGGAAGTGGTTGCAGATATTTTATGAGAGAGAAGGATAGGTGTCGGTGACTAAATTGGTTTTTCTCATTCTCATATATCTCAGTTTCTTCTCAATTGTAAAGGGATGTTGAAATTTATGTTGCTGGGCAGCTTCCAGGTTTTTGAGTTTTAATTTTTGTGTTCATGGTCTTGCAATGTATAGTTTCAGATAATTTTTAATGAAAATCAAAGGAAATCCCTGTTCAGAACTTGTATGATGTCTTTGTATGTTTGTTTTGATTCTTGTATATTAACTTGCAAGGCATGTTAATATATCAGTTACAAGGTATCTGTGTGTTTGAATCTGAGTTTCTCTCAAGGAGAGCAAGTCTTGTATTCAAATTCTGAGAATTTTAAGTCTGCATATGAATATGATGTCCAGGAATTGAAATGAGAAGAATGGCTTGCAAGGCATTTCATTCGGGTTTTTGAGTTTGGAGTTAGAAGTTTTATGGGATTGCACATCTGTTTGACTCTGTTGCCCAATAAATAAGGCACTGGTCTCTGGTCTGTCTGGTAGTTTCTTCATCAATCAATTATTCAAATCATTTTCCCTTTCTGTTTTAAAGAGCTATGAATGATTATTATATCACGTGTGATGGGCAGGAATCCATCCCCTAATTCACTGAAAGAAGTGAATCCAATAGGTACACCCGCCTGAGCCTTTGAGCTCGAAGTGTAGGAGGGTTTGTTTGATCCTCGTTAATTAGCCTTTTCTTTGACAAGGTCAGGAAAAAATAGCTAACAGGCCCTATAATATTTTTGATAATGCAGGAGAAAAGAGTTACTTGTTACAAGATACAGAGGGTCATGTTCAGGAATTTCCAACCCATGCTCAGTATTTGAAACCTTTCTTCTCCTGAAAGCAGGAAGTATTCTTAACCTTGCATTTTTACTTTCTGAGTTTTTTGTTTTATATTGTTCTTTGTCTCTATTTTGGTCTTCTTTTCTAGAGATATTTGAGATCTTGTTGTGTCCAAGTATGCACACACATCTCCAAAAAGAGCCACTGGTGGAACCCAAATTTTCAGTCAAATTTGAATGGCTAAATTATTTAGGGAAATGTCTTTTGCAATTTATATTTTGATTTATGCTCCTTTTTATGGTTTATTATTGAAATTGTTCTGCATATGCATTTGTCTTATCTAATTCCCTGTATTTTTCTGATTAAATCTACTAAGCTTCATATTTGAATGGCCTATATAATATTTGAAATTCATAAATATAGCCGTTAGGCTCTTTTCGCGGTCTGGTATTAATTTTTTAATATATTTTATGACTTGTACAGGGATTAAATCAGAGTTGTGGATGCAAAGTTAATCGTATGATAGTCTCTAAGTCTCAAGATAAACTACGGGTTAACAAAATCCTCAAGTGACTTCGAGACTGGTGTAAATTTGTAACCGTTGCCATAACTCCGGTTTGACTGGAGTAGAGCTGAAATCCTTTCAGTCACGTAGTCTCATAATGTAATCAGAGTTAGAACAAAGTTCTCCAGACTATGAGACCACTCAGTTGCCAAATCTCCGAAGAAAACCTGAGGTCAAAGTACAGTTTAAAGATAAAACCATGGGTTAAAGTAAAGAGTAGTCATGTTAAGCTTTGATCGAATGGGTTGCGTAATCGCTTAATGATAAAGTGATCGACATATAATGTATAATCCATTACGCCCTATCAACACGTGTCTTGGCCCCACTGAGAGACTGAACGATTAAATATGAAGATCTACGGTAGTCGGGTGATCACCGGATGAAGTTTGAGAAGTCAAAATCATTCAGTGATTAAGAGATAAAGATGTAGTCACCAAGTCTCTGAACAAAACCATGGTTAAGATGAAAAATTAGAGATCATGAGATTACATAGTCGTGAGGTCGCTGGAAAGAAATCAGAGTTAAATTAAAGACCGGGCGAGTTAAGGGATCAACGATGATGTTCACGTCTGATCTACATTCGACGTTTACCCGCGATGGAAAGATGCATGATGGTTATCCACCAAGGCATTGCGAGAACATGCCACGTATCTCTAACTGGATATAAAGGACAAAAATGCCCCAGTGGCACTGATGACTTGGATTTTATTTGTCTTTATATGTTTTTATATTATTATTTTGTCGACCGAGGGTTTTGATGAATATCGGATACGTCGACATTGTCTGCATGCAGGGTTTTCACAGATGATAAGATGAAAATGAAGCAATCTAGAATGAAGATGAAATACCAAAGGCATGCAAACGACCATTAATCTACCTTGCAGAAGTTAAACATATTATTAGAGATTCGTAATAAATTCTTAATAAACTATTATGATTTTATTATCGCTTTGGTCGATAACTGTTTCTCAAGGATGACAATTCATTTCTCAATTGTATTTCTAACTGTTCAGTTGTTGATCATAGGGATTAGGTTTAGTTAGAGATGAACCATTGCAATGCTCTGAAGCTTGTTTCACGTCCTTTCAAACACATATAAATAAGGGTACCAGGAACATTGCAAAGGGAGGTCTCCAGGGCAGTCTGGATTGATATTTTTCATTTCAGATAGTTTTAGTTTTGATCACAACTAGGCATGGATTCTTATGTACCTATTTTTTATAATCAATAAAAGATAAGTGTTTTCTGTCTATCTTGGTTCAATGTTTTAACCACGTTCAGTTAGTCCTTTGCAATTATTGAAGGAATTTCAATTGTTGTCTTTGAGTTGCTTATGCAGAAGATTTATTGTCTCATATCATTGTTTGAATATCAAGAAGTGTGTGATAACTTAATTTGTTTTCGGTTTCTTGTTCATCTGGTCTCCCAACCATAGGAGTTAAACTCATTTGAACTAACAAGGATATAATACAGACCTTAATATTCTCTACATCTAAAGCAGTCAGATAGTTGATGGTTGAATATTGTCTTGCAAAGTTGTACATAAGATTGAATGTTGGATTGACTCTATTGCCCAAGTTGATATAGGCATTGATCTAATTGTTATTAAAGATAGACATTTGATTCATTGTTTCATGTTTTTGAGAGATTCTAAAATTTCTTCATTTATATATTCACATCTACAAAACATCCCTTTTATTCTCACAAAGCATTCAGTTTTACAGTTATATTCAATTGATCACAGTTTGATTCCTTTCAAAGTAACTTGCCATACTTGTGAAGGAGAGATTTATAGTGCTTATTATCTGCTATAAAAAGCCTTAAAAGATAAGGTATAGGCCTACCAGCCTTAGTTCTGTAGAGCCAGAATTGCAAAAGTTTCAACCTTACCCCAAGGTTAAACTTGTTAGTTGGCCAAATCACTTGGGTTTCCCATCATTGGATTGGCAAGTCCATAAGAAATCTAATCTTTTGATTTGAGCACCAACACTCCCAATCCAAGGGACTTGGATTGATTTGATCCTTGGGAGTATGGCGCAGGGCACCCTAACAGAGACATGCAAAGGGGTCACATGGATGGATCATGAAGAATGCTCATGAAGAATGAATGATCTAAATGTTCAATATCTTAATGTAATTTGACTTGAAGTCAATTTTTTAATTGGATGTAATGGAATGTAATAAGCCTAATGTATAAAGGCATGCAATGGTGTAATAGGGAATCGAGTGCATAAGATGGCATAGTAGACCTAGGGGTTAGAAATAGGTCTCAGAATGAGTATAAGGATTTTAAAATGTTATTTGGGTCCTAAGAAGACAACACCCAAAGTTACATGGTCTTAGGAGTTCAAATGAATTAGTTTTAAAATTCAAAAATTTGAAAATAATGACTAGTTGCCAAAAGGAGGGAAACTCTAAAATTATGTTTAGTTTGTATTGTTAGGAGATCTAACCGATAGGGGTCAGTTATGGGAGTTATTTCAATTCTATGTAAGCCTTAGAAGGCATGAGAGCACGGATATTATGACTCATATTTCACTTTGTACGGACTGTACTTGACATTAAGCAATAAAAGTTCAAGTTCTTGCAATTTTGAGTCTTATTTTGATGTAGTATTGCCTTATAATCTTTTGGTATGATTGAATAATCATTTCAGAGGTGTTTTAAATCAAGTCTCAAACCATTTTTAATTATGTATTTTCCATTATGGACTGACTGTCCTGTAGAAGCCTCCTTTTGTGTTTTGATTTCAATTATGGATTTGTAAGATCCATCCCCTTTTTGTACATATTGCTTGGGGATGGATCAACACTTCTAATATATCTTCCTAACATGAATAATGCAGGATTGAAGATTGGTTGTAAGAGATTATGGATGAATGAGTGAGTTTGACAGTATTGAAGGGTTGCATGCATGGTGCATGGTTATAGCAGCATAGGATCTGGCCATTGGAGGGGGTGATTTTGTGTTTGAATCCATGTTAGGATGGTATAAGGATGGTGAATCATCCATTTATTTGAGGCTATGGTGTTGGGAGATCGTACATTGACCAAGCCATAGATTTTAGGGGTTGTTGAGAAGCAAATTAGGGATTTTGCACTTACGGAGGTCTTATAATCAAATTAGTTGCAGAATCAATGGTTTGGGGTCATTTTATGACTCTGTTGAAATTCTCAAGGTCTGGGGTGAAGATGCATAATTAGTTGCTTCGGAAAAGGGGTCAAATTAGCCCTCTTAGTTTAGTGACAGTGGCAAAGTTGAGTAGGATGGTCCAAAACACAAGGGGTCAGTTCTGAGATATGTTAATGGGATTGAAAAAGGGTATTCAAATATGTGATTGGATTTAAGAGTTTTTTGGAACTATTTTGAGAAAATATTTAAAAACCCTTCTTGTTGTACTACTAGGACAGTGTATGACTGGACAAATTTGTGAAGGAGACAGAATTTCTTGAAGGAAGAGTTTGTGGCTTGGTGTATGGGTGAAACAAGTGTGTTGGGGTCCTTAGAGGAGTTAGGATCACCTATGAAACAAAGGTTGATGGTGGTGGTTGCAGAAGTCTATTGAATGAAGGATGCATAACATAGAGTTTGGAGCATGATTGAATGGTAGGAGTATGAAGAAGTGGATGGATTCAAGATGTAGAGTCTAGTGGAGTCTAAGGAGATTGAAGTTGACCTCTAATAGTTCTATGGAGTGGGATAGGTCTTGAGGTGATCTTTTGAATGAAGATTGAAGGATTTTTTATCAAGCAAAGAAGGAAGAAGTCATTAAACCATGAAGAAATGTTACTTCTCACTAGCCTCTGCATCAATTTGATAAAATGCATCAAAGGAATATGCAAGCATAAACAAAGCATGTTAAAATAAATGTTAAATAACATAATGCATTTGAAAAATCATTAACCAATTGCACTCCTATCTACCATGAATCTTGCAATCAACATTTTGGTGCTCTCAAACGTATAGTGCACCTGATGGCTAATGGAGAATGAAGATGTAGTATGAAAATAATACATACATACAACGCATGGAAAATATATAATACAAAAAATGAACATACATACATAAATACAATGCATGACAAAGACATAATATGGAAATAATACATACATACAACACATGCCAAAGATATAATATGGAAATTATACATACATAGAACACATGAAAAAGATAAAATAATCAGAAATGAACATGCAGATATGTATATATGAAATAGTTTTGTACAAAATGTGGCACATGTCATCTCCAAAAAATTACAAAATCAACATATCTAGATACAATATGGCATACGTCATCTCAAAATGCATCATATGGCATCTCAACATAAGAAGTTCAACTACAAATGTTTCTAGGACATCCTATTCTACTGGTGGATGATCAAAGTGAAGTCTCTTCAAACTACTCTTTGGCTCTGATGGATACTACATTCAAACACAAAAGTTCAAAACCCCAAGTTAGATTAATTAATTTATATGGTTTCTATAAATAATAAATAAAAATTTAAAATCATAGTCAACAATAATAAATAATTTTAAAAAAAATTAAACTCTCATGTACCTCGCCTCTATGTCTCCTCATGCGGTCAGGAGACCTAATATATGTCCTTGGTAGAGAAGGGACAATGCCACCAATGTCAACTCCAACCTGTATATATGTTTGCGAACATGAGATTGATGTACGACTTATACTATTTAATGTTAAATCCTTGATAGAAAATACATGTTTTAAATATAACTGAATTAACATTAAAACTTACCTGTGTTGAACTTTCTTCGAGAAATGTTGCTTGGGTCATCAGTGATACAAACCCTTGACGTGGTACCTCCCTCAAACTAGGGGTGACCTACAAAAGTCAAACAAATAAGTTTCATACAATCATGACTTGATTATATTAAATATATACTAGATAGTAAATTACACACAAATAAATTTAGAAATATATGTACTGTCGGGCAATCACTGTGAATTGGTATGCTTGTGACTCTATCATGGCGAACCGGTCTCACGACATCATCAGACACCACCCTCTATCAAATAAAACATGTAATTAAAAATGAGTACGCACAATTGACAAATATACATGTATACTTAAACAATCTAAAATACTTAATTACCTTATGTATCATCTTAAAATGGAAGCACTTCCATTTTGGTAGGTTTAGCACCCTCGTTTAGTACACTTGCATATTAGATTTGCATTTAGGATGCATATGCACTTGATTCTGCATTTCTAGGTGAAACTAGGGTTAGGATCCTTTGGATCATCCTTAATTTCCCTTTTTGTGGCTCCAATTTCATGTAAAACCTATGTATTGGCTCTCCTAATCTTCATCATACCTCATCTTTGGCTTATGTGCCTCTATCCAGCATTCTGGTGTGTTTTCTCACCTTCCTAGGTCCCCGGTTGACCTGGGAATCCTGCAGATTTCCCAAGGAGACCTGCCTGAAACCTAAGGTCAGGGTTGAAGTCGATTCTGACCTAGGTTAGAATCAAGGTCGACCTTGACCTAGGTCAAGGTCGAGGTCGTCCTTCACCTAGGTCAAGGTCGAGGTCAACCTTGACCTCTGTCGGGTGTTGGTCCCCGCTTTCAAACCTGGAGCTTATTGTTAGTAATAACTGAGAGGGGGTGAATCAGTGGCCTCAAAAATTAATCCTTAAATCAACCCTTTAAAACTTATTACCACTTTTAAGCCTCTAGTTATATTCATTCCTATAAGATGAATGCCTTGAAATACTTATAACCAATTACTACTTGTTGGAATGCTTTGTAAAACCTTCTTCTGTATGTTTACTGATAAGCAGTCTTTCTTTTACCGAAACACAGTAAATAGCTAGAGTATATCGATCAATCCATAATTGCATATGTGAAATGTAAAATAGCAAAGTAATAAAACATAAACACATAACACATGGATTTTTAACGTGGAAACCATGTTAGGGGAAAAACTATTGGAACCAGTACCCCAAATTTTCACTCTTCTGAAGTGAGCTCGGTTAAAAGCCAACCATTTTAAAGGTTACAAACACACTGTTAGGTGTGACCTTGTTAGAGGATTTAAAAGATAGTTTGTCACCTAGTATCTGGCATCTAATGCTATCATCCTTGATCAAACACTCACTTGGCCTGTCCATAGGTATCAAGCATATCCAATGCTACTTTCTATGATCAAACTTTTTGATACTCCTTGGGATGTATCTCAATTACAAAAGACTTTTAAGTCCTGCTCGGTTAAGAGACTTGATGCTTCAATGGTTAAACTGAAACATTAAAGTGATCTGTTCACACATACAAATTGAATTGCAGATTTTCAGATCTATTGTAAGTGCATTACCTCTCTTATCAATATAATCAATTCAATACTTTTGCTCCACACTATTCTGCTCTGTGATGTTGTTTCACTGTTCGTCGCTGTTTGCAGAATCTAGCTCTTTCCTCAGATTGCTAATTGAGTATGAATGAAGACTTTCTTCTCCTTCAGAATCTCTTCATCATCTATTCTCTCTTCTCTTGTTCACCCCACTCAATTCGTAATGAATTGGGTTTGTCTCTTTATAGACATGATTCATCGTTTCTTGGCTTTCTTGATTCTTGGTGTGATCCACAATTCTCGCCAATTAGATTTAAAAGCAAACTCCAGTTTTATCTCGTAGAGATCTTCTTGCCAACTGGACAAAGCAGCTTTAAATCCATTACTTATCCTCGGCTTTATCTGGTCGATTAAAACAATGATAAGTATCAGTTAAGTCTAGTTTTAGCTCTTGACAGCTAAGCATTTTTTCATTTCTGAACTCTTTTTTATGTTGGCCAATACTTCAATTAGTCATCGGTGATAATTGACTGTTCCGTCGGTGTGACTTCAATTGTCATTAGGATCTTCATCCGTCGGGCAACACTATAACTTTGTTCGTCAGGTTACTCTGTGCTTTTCTCGTCGAGTAACACTGTGACTTTGCTCGTCGGTAATGTTGTGCATTTGTTCGTCGGGTAACACTGTGACTTTTCTCTTTTACTCGGGTCGTCGGTGTGCACTCTATCGATGTATATAGTCACTTTGTGAATACTTGACTTATATGCATTACTGATAGCATAGCCTTTGATTCATCGGTTCTTTGAATTCTTTGGCAGTATTTCCATGACCATACAGATTATATTAAGCTAACATCAATGACAATACAATACATTAACTGATTTAATGCCTTGCATGATCATCAACTTAACATCTTCAAATATTCAATCAGTTATAGTTCATCACTTATCGGGGTTCTAAACTTAAAAATAGGTCCCTGAGTCTGGATGCGAAAGTGTTTTCCCCGATATTCAAATTAATACATCCCCTCCTTGGTTGGTGATTGTAATTGGACCATAATTCAAGACAAAATTTGAATTTGGGTCCCTTGCATTGCCCTAGGAGGTCTATATTGAGATCTCTATATAAACACTCTCTTTTGCCTTCATTTCTTGGATGGGAGAAAATCGTAAGATGATATGATGCAATTATGATTATGACATGATGATGATGCAAGAAAGCAAAAGGATGATATAGAAGGACAAGATATGATGATGCATTGATACATACAAGCATTTTTGTGGACAAGCTATTGTGGATCTTCTTTGGAGCAAGAGAGAGTTCTTCCTTCCTTCCTTCCTTCTTCTTGGATCCACCATTTTCAACATTCAAGCATTCAAAAGATACTATCATGGGGTAGCAACTACGGATTGTGAGTTTGGTAGGAATACTTTAGCTTTGGGGGCTTGGTATGCTTTCTTTATCATATTCAAATCTATGCATTGTTTTCTCATTTTCAATTCATGCTAGGGTTTTAATCTAGAGGATTAGATCTTGACATTACACATTCGAAAGTCTTTCCAAGAGAAACACACACATACATTCTACTATATTCGGCTATTTGTGGAGGTGGAGATCACCAAAATGTGGGTTTGACTAAGGCAAAACCCTATATAGCCACCCCAAAACCCCTCTTTTCAGATATTTGCAGGTGTTGTTTTGGGAGGTACAGGTTCATAACAGCTAATCGGAGTACAGATTCGGATGCCCTTTCAGAAAACTTTCGGGATCTAGAAACAGATTTCCTGTCAGAGACTTTTTAGGTCGATTCTGCCCTAGGTCAGAATCAAAAATTTTGGGTCAATGGTGACATTGACTTGAGGGTCAAAATTGGAACTATGTCGGATCGAAAAAATATTTATGGGTTTTGTTCGTCTCTGCATTTATGTTCCAGATCCAGTCTCAAATTTTCCAGAAACTCAACACAGGCTTCAGAAAAATGGTATTTCCAGATCTGCTATGATGTGAGGTAGGTATTTTACTCCATTATTCTTTGCAAGTATTTTCAAGCTTTACATTCCTTATCATAACAATTAAATGTAAATGGTTTAATATGGCATAGGGTCTCTTTTATATGCAAATCTCTATTGTGCAAACCCTATTTAGGAGACCATCCAAATTTACACCTTACATTTTGGTGAACCCACGATAGACAACTCTTTCTCTTTGGTGTTAGATTTACATTTTATTTTAGGTCTTTAAATCATATATAAGTAGGTTTTCTTTTATGCTCTTGCATGTATATTCCAAAAATACATAAAATTTACAAAATTTCTTTAAAAACACAAAAACATTTACATGCTTGTAATTTTATTTTTTTGTTCAACATGTATGACTTTTGTTTTTAATACTTTGATGAGGATTTTATTGTACAAGAGAGTAGATCCCTTAATGAGGTACATGGAAGTGAGCATGAAAATGGTTCGAATGAGATCCCCATGGATCCTATTCGTATTTCATCCTCCTCCACAACTTCTCCAATTGACCTTTACCATAGGGTGTGTGCATGGTTACCTTCATGTTCCACTATTTAAAACATTGAGGCACCTAGAATGTTGTTCCCTAAACCTTTGATGACAGTAAAAGGATGTCCTCGAATAACTATTAAGGGTAAACCTAAAGATTCTTTGGATTTCTTTGATAACACGGATTCTGTTTCACATGCTTATCGCACAAGGAATAATCCTCAACCTATTTTCCTAGCTTCTTTACCTCCTTCTCAACTTGTGCTTCCTCAACCACATAGGTTACCTTCTTCCTTTAAGGAGTATGACTTAGTTGAGCAATTACGCGCTACTCTAGCTAAGATATCTTTATGGAAATTACTTCAAACTTCTCCTACATATCATGAGGCATTACAAAAAGCTTTATCTACTCTTCCTGCTCTGTCTCCTAATTAAGAGAATATTAATTCATTTTTGGAGTGCATGCATACTATGCCTTTTGTACCTCTTATTGTGTTTACTAATGATGAGGTGCAGAATCAATATGATGCTCTTATGGTGGTTGTTTCTATCAATCAGAGTATCATTCATAAAACATTAATTGACAATGGATTTGGGCTTAATGTTTGTAGCATGGTTATGCTTAAGGCTATTAAGGCTGATCTTACAACCATTCAACTGGATAATATCCCTATTCGTGGATTTGATAACATTGCAAACAAAACTTTGGGTATTATTACGCTACCTATTAAGGTTGGTCCAGTTCTTCTTAACACCTATTCATGCTATGCCTGGACCTCTCAATTATAACCTTTTGTTAGGAAGACCTCGGTTACATACTATGCATGTGATTCCTTCTACTCTTCATCGTAAGGTTAGGTTCATTTATAACAATCTGATGTATACACTACATGCGGATGATGCGCGGAATCCTTGCCTAAATGCGGAATATGCTAAGGTTCCTAAACTTATACAACCAAGTAAAGAACCTGAGCAACCACCTAAAGTTAAACAAGCTGAAACTCCACCTTCTTCTTTGACAAGAGATGATTGGGGAACATTGGATTTTAATCCTTCTTTTATGGGAGAATATAAAGTTTCTGATGTAGAGTTTATGAAAGAACAAAGTTGGTTTGAAAAACAAGTTTTTATTCCTTCTCCACTTTCTGAGGAATTAAAAAGTAACTTTGTTGTTGCTTCACTTACAGAAACAATTGAGACAATAAAACCAGATTGCTATGACATTGTGACATATGTCGCTTCTTTAACTCAATCTGATATGGCCGATAGATATGGTTCCGGTTATCATCTACTTAGGAAATCATGATTCAATGGGAAAGGATGTGGTAAATATGAATGGTGCAGGAGCACACCTAACTCAACCCCTAGCTCCTTATTTCTGGCATGTACTGACTCTAGCCAAGTCAGAAGAGTGTGTGTGGACCTTAGAAGGTCATTTGTTTTTCCCTAAGATGGATATGACTAGGTCAATCCATCTCTAGATAGGTTTCTTATTTAGTTTCCTTTAGTTGTGTATGTGTGAGGTAGGTTGTAAGCCTCTGGGAATCCAACCAAGGCATCAAGAACTTTGTATAAGCTCTTGTTATCACTGGTGCTCGGCAAGCCCTGCTAGCTCGGCCAACACTTCTAGCTCGGCAAGCACTTCCAGCTCGGCCAACACTAGAGCTCGGCTTACATTATTGTTGCTCGGCAATATTCAGTCGTAACGGCCCGTGAAAAGTGAATCTTGTCTTTTATGGACAGTATGGTTAGTGTAACGGTTCCTGAAGAGATTCTTGCGAATGAATGGACCATTAGGGTTGTTTCCTATGAGAGGATGGTTACTAATAACATCCAAAAAGAATTAATTTGAGAGATCTAGAGGGTGGAGATTATAGAAGAAGAGAAGCTACATGAAAGTTGGAGATTTGCAGATTATTGTACTGTTTTGTTTTGTTTCCAATAATGAGAAGTTGTAGACTGTGTGTTTAGTGGATATCAAGTTTCTTTGTGGTTCCTTTTGCATGCAAGTAAATTAGTTACTTTATTTTCTGTTTTGTAAGCTATTAGTTCTTCACCCGTTCTGGGTTGTAAACAATAATGGCCCCTCGAGATTCCTGAATCCATGGTGAGAATCATGTGTTGGGATGGAACTCGAGAGGAGCCCTTGTACATAGTTTCCTTTTTGTTTTCTGTAGGAGAAGCAACAACAAAGAGTCTGGAGATCTTACCCTAGGCGAGCTTGGCAATAGTCCGGCTAGGGAAGAGAATGAAAACAATGTTCTGAAAACATTGGTTGAATGAATCTATTTGTGTAGGTTCAATAAGGAGGAGGTGAAAAGCATTTCAATGTGGGACAGAGTCTTGAAGAGGAGGTAAAGTTGAGAGTGGCTTACCTCAGTTAGGATTGTGAATACCCTAAGGGATCTAGGAGAAAGATCTCAAAACAGAGCCAAGTTGGTTCTGTAGCAGCAACAAGACTTCTGTCCACATAAATGAACAAGGTATACAAGTGCCCTTGGACAATGAAGTTTATGATTATACTTATGGGTTAGGATTCAATCCTTATAAGTAACCATCAACTTTTCCTCTTAATGTCAGTCATATATGTGGTGGACATTTTAAGTTGGTTAATCCACTTCTCCTTGACGTGGAGTAAAAACCTAGTTTGGATATTTTTCTTGAGGATGAAGCACTAGCCAATTTTTTGGGGGCTTATCAAGATCTACGTACGTTTCATCATAAAAGAAGAAAGCCTTATTGTCTGAATAATGAAGCCTATTTTGGAGAACATGATGAACATGATATTTCTCCTTTTCCAATGGATTCTCCCATGCAAAGTAATTTATTAATAACTGAGACTATTGAATTTCAGGTAGATGTGAATGACTGAAAAACAATCAAAATTGGGAAATGTTTGAATCAAGATGAACATGATTGGTTGATTTCCCTCTTACTTGAATATAAAGGTATATTTGCTTGGACAAATTCGGATATGCTAGGTATAGATCCTAAGATTGTTACTCACAATATTGGTCTCAGACCTAATGCTAAACCTGTGAAACAAAAAATCCAAAAGATGAATCCAAGGATTGCCTTGTTAGTTAAAGCTAAAATTGAAAAATTATTAGGTGTTGGGTTCATCCTCTCTATTGATTACTCTGAATGGATTTCTAATATTGTGGTTGTTTATAAAGGAGAAAATAAGATAAGGATGTGCACTGATTTTCGAGATTTAAATAAGGCATCCTTAAAAGATGATTTCCCGTTACCTAATATTGATATGATTGTGTATTCAACAGTGGGTCATGCTTTATTATCTTTCATGGATGGTTTTTTGGGTTATAATCAATTCTTTATTCCTATTGAAGATCAACTTAAGACCGCATTTATAACACCTTGGAGAATATTTTGTTGGGTCATGATGCCCTTTGGATTAAGAAATGCGAGAGCAACTTATCAACGTGTTATGACCTTGATTTTTCATGATTACATTCATAAGATTCTGGAAGATTATGTAGATGACATCTTGGCAAAATCTATACAAAGAGAGGATCATGTGTTTATTTTAAGGAAAATATTTGAAAGAATTAGG
>MU226588.1:152188-166952 GCA_018584345.1 Thuja plicata | reverse complement strand
AAGGAAAATATTTGAAAGAATTAGGAGTTATAATATGAGATTGAATCCTAAGAAATGTGCTTTTGGAGTTGATTCTGGTAAATTATTAGGATTTATAATCTCTAAGCGAGGCATAGAGGTTGATACTAAAAAGATTGATGCTATTGTTAACATGCCTCCTAAGAATATTTCTCAATTACACAGTTTACAAGGGAAAATACAAGCTATTCGTTGCTTTGTTTCTAACTTAGCCAATAGAATTGTTCCTTTCACCTCCTTGCTTAGAAAAGATACCACTTTTTATTGGAACCAGGAATGTAAACAATCCTTTGAGAAATTTAAGGAATATCTTGCTAATCCTCCTATTCCGCAACCTACTCAATTTAATAAACCCTTCTATCTATATACTTCTGCTACTTCCCATGTTGTGAGTGTGTTATTGGCTCAACATGATAGCGAAGGTAAGGAAAGACCAGTGCACTACATTAGTCGGACCTTACTTGATTACGAAACAAGATATACCAATTTGGAAAGACAATGCTTGGTTTTAGTTTATGCTTGTCAAAAACTTAGGCATTACCTTTTGAATGTTGAGGTCAATGTGATTGTTAAATTTGATCCTCTAAAACACTTTTTCTCAAAAACTGATCTCTCTAGCCGTTTTGCAAAATGGGTGATGTTACTTACAAAATTCAATCTTAATTTCATTCTTCAAAATTCAATTAAAGGACAAGCTTTAACTGATTATTTAGTTGAAGCTCCTTGTCCTCATTCTGATACGAGCGTTACCTCAATAGAATTTCCTGATGAGAACATTTTAGCTATTAAGAAGGAAGATGTTTGGGAATTATATTTTGATGGTTCTAGATGTAAGAGAGGTTCTGGTGTAGGCATTATCTTGGTCCCTCCTACAAAGAAACCGATCCCTATGTCATATGAATGACATTTCCTTGTACTAACAATATTGCGGAGTATGAAGCTCTTATAGATAGCTTACGGGCAGCTTCATCGCTTAATATTAAAAACTTGGAAATCTACGGGGATTCACAATTGATTGTTGAACAAATCAAAGGAGGTTATCAGACTAAGAATGATAAAATGACGCAATATAGAGATTTGGCTCTTGATATTCTTTCACAATTTTCTTCTTATATGATTTAGACCTTACCTAGGAAAGATAATCGACATGCGGACGCCATGGCAAGCGCAGCTTCCTTAGTTTGTCTCGAGAATAATGTCAAAGACTTTCAAGTTGCTATACACACTCTTAAACACCCTACAATTTCTAATAAGGTTACTGCTGATTGTTTTGACTTGCATTTGGATGAACGGTATTCACATATCTTTCATTTTTTGAAAGATAATACCTTTCCAGAATCGGCAACAAGGAACATGCGTAATCATATTAGGAAGCTGGCAGCACGTTATATCATTTTGGGCAATACGCTTTACAAACGTTCTTATAACGGTTGGCTATTAAGATTTCTTAGTAGAACCGAAATTCCGATAGCTTTAGCAAAAGCTCATTCTGGTTCTTGTGGGGGACATTTTGGTGGGAAATCTTTAGTAATCTTTTGTTAAGAAGTGTCCTTAGTGTCAGCAATATGGTAATTTAATTCATGCTCCTGCTTGTGAACTTCGTAATCAAGTTGCTCCACGACCTTTTAGTATTTGGGGTTTTGATCTTATTGGAAAAATCTCACCAACTTCTTTTAAAGGACATACATACATCTTGATGGCTACAGATTACTTTACAAAGTGGGTAGAAGCTATTCCTCTCCGTTCTACTACTACTGATGTTATTTGTGATTTTATCCTTAATCGTATTATAGCACGATTTGGTATTCCTTCAACGATAGTTTCGGATAACATCACTTCTTTCAAGAATAAAGAAGTCACGAAATTCTTGGAGAAATGTCGTATTCAACATATATTTTCTACTCCCTACTACCCTCAATCTAATGGTCAAGCCGAAGCATCGAATAAAATTATTAAACAAATCTTAAGAAAAATGGTTAATAAGCATGCGAAAGATTGGCATACCCAACTTACTTATGCTTTATGGGCTTATAGGACTAGTGTTTGTACTACCACGGGTACTTCTCCTTATAATCTTGTTTATGGTACTAATGTTATTATGCCCTTAGAATTAGAAATACCTTATTTGTGTGTTTCATTTCATGGGATTATTGACAAGGATACTTTCCGGGAACAACGATTACAGGAATTAGAAATGTTGGATGAACAACGAATAAATGCTTTGGAACATATTAAGGCTTATCATAAATCACTTCAAAAACAGCATAATCATAAGGTGATTGAACGGTCATTCTCGGTAGGAGATTTAGTCTTGCATGAAAATCAAAGGAATGTGAATGCTTTACCCAGTGAAAAAGGGAAGTTTAGACCTAATTGGCTTGGACCTTTCGTAGTAATTGAGGATTTTACTTCATGTGCTTATAAGATTGTTGAAATGAATGGTGTCCCTCTTAAGGAACCTATTAATATTATGCATCTTAAACGTTATTATCCCTAAATACATCATTCTTTATTTATGTATTTATGTATTCCTTATAGAATAGTTAGGTCTATTTTATAGGTTATGTAATTTGAATGCATTCATACATGATTTCATTCCTTCTTTATGTTAAGTTTTTGTGTATTGATGAAAAGTACAAGTAATCAATCATAGAACTAACTAGGCAAACAAAAAATTTCACATATATAAACTTCTTTGAGTTTGGTACATATATGGTACATCTACCATGTCTATCAATCTCTATCTCTATGCTTTGAGGTTCGGTGGATCCTGGCTCTCTCGGATCTGGGGTGTGAGGCTGAGGATCTCAGAATGGTAGTCCATGTGCGGCTCCTCGACATACTCATCTCATAGTTACGCTCCTGAGCTCTCTATAGATCAGCCATCAATTTCTCCTCTCTCTCTCTCTCTGGATAACCTCAGCTCTCGTTGGACGCATGCAAAAATATCCGCATGTCTGTCGGGATCCCTCTATCCAATAAGGGACTCTCGCTCGCTAGCTGGTAGTCGATAGGATATACATGTATCCTTCAGGACCTCAGACACAAAGCTCCTCCACTCTGCTATGCTAGCTAAAGAATTCAAACATATTTATCTTTTAGTACTTCTAAAAAACATTTACTTAAAATATTCTAATCAATTACATATAACATGCCTGGATCTCCCTCCTAGGTGTCACCAAAGGATCTAGGTGGTGGGGGCATGAAGTGACTACCCTCTCCCTTCTCACTATGTCTAGGTCTAGGTGGTGGTGTCTCTGTATGCGCACGGGGAGGTCATCGTGATCTCAATGGTACAACACAGATTGCCTGATCATCTGTACTTGTACTACCGCCTGGTTGAATCTCCTCTGCTCTCTCATCTGCTCTCTCCTCCTCCATAGGATCTCCCTCGGAGATGGCTCCTCCTCGTCTCTCTGATCCTCCTCATCCTTCGCTGGTATGTCACCACCTCGGTGGGTCCTCTCCGACAGACCTGGATCACCTGTGGGGTGGTCATCGGGGAAGGTGGGGTGGATCCCCTGTAGAATCCAATATCTTATATAGTCTTTGTTGACACCTGAATAGGATACATTAGGAGCTACCTATGTATCCTTGGTCTCATCTCTCTCGCTATCTACAATATCTACTATTGTGGGGCGGCGTATGGCGCCGAGTCTCTAATAGTATCTTGTCAGATATACATACCGAGGTACTGTCCGCGGAACCCCCTATGTCAGACCAAACTGTCTCATCACTCTATCATAGTAATATGGCATCACTGCATGACTAGTAGAACCCTCTAGCAACTTGCACCGCTGGGAGTGTCTCAGCTGGTGTCGAGTATTTGGCCATTCTGTCATTTGATAGTATGGTCTCCATATCACATCAATACCTAGTATACGGTCAAAGTGTAGCCTCCAAAAGAGGATATCCCCGTACTACCAGACATCTGCTAGCGAATATGCAAAAGCTCTCGGTGTGCTTGCATCTACCGTCACCGGAACACCCTCTGGTCATGTACATGTGTAATGCTCAAACATCCAAACCTATAGCAAGGTGCATACTGTAAGACTCTCCCGCTGGAATCTCACTAACTGACTCAAATTGTGGTAAAGATGGGCTAACATGTTGCGGCCCCATGAGAAAACAATCATGTCACTCTCCATCTTGCGTACAAGATGGGTGAATGGTGCTACGAAGACTATACCCTTTGTGTTGGGTATTACAACCAAAGAGAGTATACATAGAACCACTCTTTGTACCAAGGGTGTCGGGCCTACTAGTATGGCTAATAGAGTGATCTGATCTGATTGGGTCCTCATCTGCGGTACTTGTCCCAAACAATACTCCCCATCTGGAAAAACCTTGAGAGGACCCCGCGGCACTCTTAGTCTAACAAGCTCGCCTCAGACTGGAAGTCGTAGGATCCTATATACATCCTCCAACGTGATCGTGATCTCTCATGATGGAAAATGGAAGGAACAAGTGTCCTCATCCCACCTCTATCATGGCTGATATCATGGATCGATGGAACCTCATCTGTGGTAGGACTGCTACCCAGTACAATCCCACATCTCTCAATAGTTGTATCTCATCCTGCTATAACTCGGACAAGTTCTCTTTGACAGTCAGTAACATCCCTCCAAAGGGATGCTCTCGGAGATGGACAAGCTCCTGTCAGCACAAATAGTATCATATCAGTACTCCATCATCAAACAACTACAATACCTACTTGACCTGGTCAAGGTCGACCTTGTTGGGTCAAGGTCGACCTTTTTGGGTCAGGGTCGACCTTATCCCCAAAAAGGATTGGACCTTCCCAGTTATGGTCAACCTTAAAGGGTCAAGGTCGACATAACTAGGTCAGGGTCGACCTTTTTGGGTCAAGGTCGATCTCCCCTATAAAAATAGGAATTTTTCAATCACAAATATCAAAACAAGGAACCTACCTCAGGCAGTGGTTGTCCGCGGGCCAGGCGCTCTCTCAGGACCTCCATGTGAATCGCTCGAAGTTCTTCTCTCTTCGGCATTCTGCTTCTTTTTCCAAGCTCTGCAAATGGTAAGAATGAGAAGGTAAGTGTTTCTTCATCTTATTTATAACTGTAAATTAGGATTTTATTAGGGTTTCGTTTGAATTTACCTAGGTCAAATTCAAATTTCCCCTTACATGCATTTAGATAGACATTCACTATTTTCATCATAACTTGAGTTCGGTAGCTCCGTTTTCAGTGTCGTCAGTGGCGTTGGAATCGTGATTCAAATACCTAACCTCTTGAATTGGTTTAGGAAGATTTTGAATCCTCCTAACTGGTTTAGGAAAGGAATTTTCAATAAACTGCATATCCAGTGTATAGATCTAACCTTATCACCCTGTTTCACCTTTCAGAATTAGTAAGCCGAAACAGGGGGCATAAGGGACTCTATGCACTTCTCAAAATCATCTTAGTAAGTCTTAGGTGCTCTATGGATTTTTATTAACCTTGTGTGCTTCAGGTTTCGGGTACTAATGGTTTCTTGCAAGATCTCTACATTAAGGATTTGGATATATCATTTTTACTTTATGATGTTTTCTTACTTTAGCTTGCATATTCACGTAGTGTCATATCTAAGCTAAAGTGGGGGCTAAATGTATCATCTTAAAATAGAAGCACTTCCATTTTGGTAGGTTTAGCACCCTCGTTTAGTACACTTCCATATTAGATTTGCATTTAGGATGCATATACACTTGATTCTGCATTTCTAAGTGAAACTAGGGTTAGGATCCTTTGGATCATCCTTAATTTCCCTTTCTGTAGCTCCAATTTTAGGTAGAACCTATGTATTGGCTCTCCTAATCTTCATCATACCTCCTCTTTGGCCTCTATGCCTCTATCCAACATTCTCGTGTGTTTTCTCACCTTCCTAGGTCCCCGGTTGACCTGAGAATCCTGCAGATTTCCCAAGGAGACCTACTTGAAACCTCATGTCAGGGTTGAAGTCAATTCTGACCTAGGTCAGAATCAAGGTCGACCTTGACCTAAGTCAAGGTCGAGGTCTTTCTTCACCTAGGTCAAGGTCGAAGTCGACCTTGACCTCTTTCAGGTGTTGGTCCCCACTTTCAAATCTGGAGCTTATCGGGGTTCTAAACTTAAAAATAGGTCTCCGGGTCCAGATGCGGAAGTGTTTTCCCTGATATTTGAATTAATACATCCCCTCCTTGGTTGGTGATTGTAATTGGACCATAATTCAAGGTGAAATTTGAATTTGGGTCCCTTGCATTGCCCTAGGAGGTCTAGATTGAGATCTTTATATAAACACTCTCTTTTGCCTTCATTTCTTGGATGGGAGAAAATCGTAAGATGATATGATGCAATTAGGATTATGGCATGATGATGATGCAAGAAAGCAAAAGGATGATATAGAAGGACAAGATATGATGATGCATTGATACATACAAGCATTTTTGTGGACAAGCTATTGTGGATCTTATTTGGAGCAAGAGAGAGTTCTTCCTTCTTCTTAGATCCACCATTTTCAACATTCAAACATTCAAAAGATACTATCATGGGGTAGCAACTACGGATTGAGTTTGGTAGGAATACTTTAGCCTTGGGGGCTTGGTATGCTTTCTTTATCATATTCAAATCTATGCATTGCTTTCTCATTTTCAATTCATGTTAGCATTTTAATCTAGAGGATTAGATCTTGACATTACACATTCGAAGCTCTTTCCAAGAGCAACACACACATACATTCTACTATATTCGTCTATTCGTGGAGGTGGAGATCACCAAAATGGGGGTTTGACTAAGGCAAAACCATATATAGCCACCCCAAAACCCCTCTTTTTCTAATATTTGCAGGTGCTATTTCGAGATGTACAGGTTCACAACAGCGGATCAGAGTACAGATTCAGATACCCTTTTCGGCAAACTTTCAACATCCAAAAATACATTTTGTGTCGGAGACTTTTAAGGTCAATTGTGCCCTAGGTCAGAATCAGAAATTATGGGTCAATGGTGACATTGACTTGAGGGTCAAAATCAGAACTGTGTCGGATTGATAAAATATTTTTGGGTTTCTTCCATCTCTGCGTTTATGTTCCAGATCCGGTCTCAGATTTTCCAGAAACTCAACACAGGCTTTAGAAAAATGGTATTTCCAAATCTACTATGATGTGAGGTAGGTATTTTACTCTATTATTATTTGCGAGTATTTTCAAGCTTTACATTCCTTATCATAACAATTAAATGTAAATGGTTGAATATGGTATAGGGTCTCTTTTATATGTAAATCTCTATTGAGCAAACCCTATTTAGGAGATCATCCAAATTTACACCTTACACCTTCCCCTTGTCAACACCAGACACCTGAACCCCCTCACATTTCCCCCCAGTGGCAATTGGTGAAACCTGCATCAGTACATGTAATAAGATGATCATAAAAATTAGAAAATACATATATATGCTATTATAATAAAAGGAAACCAATGAGTACATTAAAACGTATATACCGTGGAAGTGTCAAGGCCAAATGAAATGGCCGAAAGTGTGGACCCCTCCACCTGTGCCATCTCCTCCTCTGTCATCAACTGGACATAAATGAAACACATAAAAAAATAAGTGGGCAATCATTATAAGAAAATTCTATTAAAAATACGAACATTTGAAATTAAATACAATGTAAAAAGTTAACTGTTTACTCTTACCGTAACAGTAGGAGACCGTGGCTTTGTATGCCCCTGATGCACATCTTCATGGGGTGCTTCAATGCATGTAGTGTGTCATGTATTATCGTCCACCTTGAACACATAGTTATATGCATCACTATCATTCAGGGGACCCAAGCACATATTCTTGCATATAACGCAAATATGAGGCACACAAACATGTGAGCTTGTGGAGGATGTGGAAGGGCCAGAAACATCAGTATGAGGAGGCAACAATGTCGCACTCTACCTAACCAGTAGATCACTCAAGGTGTGAATGGCTCGAATAGTCTGTGAGCCGGCCTCAACAATAATGTCAGGATTGTGCACTGTAGGAGGTGGTGAAATCTCAGGAAGGGGATATATGTGCAGGATTTCACCCGTTGTGCCCCTGGCCTGTCCTGTGGAGCGCCTAAGCCTACGCCCTGGTTCTGTCTCATGCTCCAGTAATTGACTTTGTAACTGAGCACAAATTCAGCATACAATTTTCTTATGAAATAGAATGGGACATCCAAATTGTTGTGGGGTGGTCTATCAAAAACCATCCACCAGCGATCTCAAAAGTTGTCATGTATTGCATCATTTGTGCACCATTTAATTGACAACTTGGTTTTTTTAGGGTCCACTTTTAAACCGGTTTTGGAATCAACAAAAATGTTACTTATGTCATGTTTTTTTATATTTAGATCCATAACTTGATCATAGTCAAGCCCATCATCAAATTGGGCGTGCATGGATTCACGCCAAAGAAGTGCAGCATTGTGTTGTTCTGTGAGTTTCTACATGCTTTCAATAATGGAGTTCAGTGTGGAAAACATGGGGCGTAAGGTGGGGATATTCGCATATGTGTTCTAATATCCTCTAAGCTGATTTAGATTGTCTCCTATGAGATCTTGTAATGGTCGAGGGTTTGAGAACGGTTGGTCTTCTGAAGGCGGGGGATTGTTTTGAGGTGGTTCTGGATTGTTCACAGACTCATTGGGAGGGTTTTCGGATTAGTCTGAATCCATGTCCGATTCAAAAAAATAAAGAATATCAATTTAAACCCTAGTTTTTACCATTTCAACTCTAGTTTATAATCAATTTTAAAAAACAATAAACAATATCATTTAAACCCTAGTTTTAAAAAAAAAAAAAAAAAAATTCAATCCAAAAACAAAAAACAAGAATGAAACTATTAAAATTCACTTACATATTGACTGTAGCAAATCTGATAATGGATCCCTATCTGATATACGATATGAGAGGCTTAGGCTTGGCTGCTTCAACGTTTTCACAATGAAAATGTTGAACACGGCCGCGGGCAACAATATATTGTTACTGATGAATATCGGATATACAATATTGCTTTAGATTTGGCTTTTGGCTTGGCCAGGTGTACTGACACCCAGGCCTACTCAAAAGTCAATAAACTTTTGGGTGTGCTTTTGGACGAGTGAAAAACAGATTTTTTTCACATCACCAGTTTTTGGCATACCATGATCCTGCACAGACCCATTATGGACATCCTAGAGTGCATGAGTACTTTACAAAAGACAACAACCCTTAAGACATGTATTCAGAGTAGTTGAAAACTAAGATACAGAGGAGAAACTCATCAAGATGAGCTCTACAAAACACAGGCCCGGACTATTCTATTTATAGAAAAATACATATAAAATGCTACCTTCACTATAGCGCAAATTAGTTGCAAACATTAATGTCAGGCAGGTGAGAGAACATGGTAAGAAACACGTGAATGCCATGGTTACTAGGTCTATGTCATTTGATCTTGCCAACTAAGTATAAGGGATCATTAATTTATCTTTTCTAATATCTCCCAATAAATTAATTCTCGAATTATCTTAGATATCCCCCATAATCTAGAAATGATGGGTCTCGGCCCAAAGCCTTGTTAAGCACCCATTTACAATCACTTATCAAATTATATCTGTCACATTGCTTCCCCTCCCCATAATCATTTTAGGTTTTCATGACTTGCCCCTAACCGATACAAATATGAAGTGATTTTATGCTCACCACAAACTCCACAAGCCTCACACACAAGTGGTTTCAAGATCACCACAAACTTCGCACTCAAGTGGTTTCAGCTAACCACAAACCTTACATACAAATGGTTTCAAGATCACCATAAACTTTGCACTCAAGTGGTTTCAGATTACCACAAGCCAAGCACGCACTGGTTCTAATGGCCACAAATCATCATCATCATAACAGGGAAACCATCATCTCTGGGCTTTTCTCCTTCTATATCTACATCAAAATTGATTATTGAGTCGTTATAAAAATAAATCCATCTACCGAGATACATGGGTACCCAACTGTTGTACTTGCCATTTCTATAGGAATCCTTTTCAAATACATGGTTCATCAATACGTCAAACTAAAAACCTCTGGAGTGTCGGGCACAACCAATAATGCACCCCTTACAACAATTCAGGTACAATACATATTTTATTTATGCCTTTTAACAAAGGTGACTCGCACTTAGACATTTGCCCAAAATACATAGCCTATTAAAAACATAAAACTTCTCGACTTCATGAATGCACATTGTTTTGGGATAGCCTCTTTTCAATAGCCACCCAAATGATTTAACGAGATTAAAACATCAATCTCTTGAGGGATATCAATCCAACAATCTTCTATTGCATGACCACATCTTGACAACAACATAGCCTTCACATTTAGACAGACAAATTCCCTCACCACCAACCCAAACACTTTGCACCCCAAACTATAACACACATGTTCTCAGGCATACCTTTGCGCCATGACAACAATCTTTAGTACACCATCTCATCTCTTATTCAAACTTTTTTGTACCTCAAGCAATCAATACTAACTCCCACAACTAATCTATAATACTAGACACTTTGATCTTTTGTTCACAACAACAAGCTTTAACATTAATAAACTTCTTATCTGATTTTTACGAACAAAATTTGATAGAAGTGACTACCTCTTTTCACTTTGACTAGGGATTTCCTATGAACAATAGTTTTTTAAATTTTATTACCCTTTTTACTGCAACAAAATTTTGCAAATTAGAACACTTAAGACACCACTCTATTAAATCCCATCCCATGCCATAAATTCCCCCAAAATAGCCCTTCCCAATCCAACCTACAAGACAACCAACTTCATCACCATCCATATCCATATCCATACCCTCAAAACCACTTTTGACAAAACTGATGAAAGACGTGTACCCATTATTGTTGCCATAATACCAAATGCTATCACTGCGCACAATAACAAAAGAGTAGGCAACAAAACGCAGGGCTCATCTTGATTAGAAAAACCACTAATCAGTGAAAAACCGCCCATCTATGAAAGTGCCCATACTAGCTCACAAAAGCAATCAAATTCTCTCACACACATACAGCGGCAATTCTCCCTATTTTGCCCGTCTTAATAATCCAACGATTTCCTATGCCTCATAGATGACGCTACACAAACTCAGAGATAAACATTCAAATCTATATGCAAAACATAAAGATTTATCAAACTGAGATGACCTACTCTGCAGGACTCCATTTTTACTTTGTATGTTGCTCAACATTTTTCACCCGTGGCTCTGATACCAAGTTGAAAACTGAGATACACAGGAGAAACTCATCAAGACGAGCTCTACAAAACACAGGCCCAGTCTACAGTCTATTCTATTTATAGAGAAATACATATAAGTGCAACCTTCACTATAGCACAGATTAGATGCAAAAATTATTGCCAGGCAGGTGAGAGAACATGGCAAGAAACACGTGAATGGCATGGTTAGTGGGTCGGTTGGTCTGTGCCGACCAAGTATAAGGGATAATTAATTTAACTTATCGAACAAGAGTAAGCAGTGTAAACTTGGCACATGAGCTGATGTCAAAAGGTGTCACGTCGAGGTCGCGAGGGTCATGCTTTATGCACCCAATTCATTGGTAAGTGGGGCACGAAATACGTTTATGGCAACACCTTAGGAATTCCAGGCAATTGAAAATTAACAGCTATACTACTATTTTGAGTACCCTTTTGCAGTGAGAAACCAAAAGGAATTGCATGAAGGTCTAAATGACGCCATACGAGGGATAGTAGCCTCATTAAGGTAGACCACGATGCAAAAATGATGGAGGAATCCGGTCAAGTGGGGGATGAGCATCCAATGGTAGAGGCGGCGATCAAGGAAGGTACAGGTATCCACATATGGCGGGTGTATAGCACAAAATTCACTAGAGAAGCATTGATTAGCACTTGAATTCAAGGCTTTTAGTAGGGGAAAGGACCTAGTAGCCGTTCAAGCTAATTTCGTGCATTTAGAACTCCTAAACCGTAAAGCGGATTTCCTCGATTTTTTCGGTGTGTCTCCATAGGTGAGTCGAGAGCTTAAAGCTAAGGTTTCGGCTTTTGGATATCCGTCGATCTCTCTGTAGAAATCGTCGAGCACAAAGTGGTCAAAATGTGTCATTTTAAAAGTGGCGCCCGATACCCGCCCCCAAACCCCCCCAATAGGTGACGATAAAATATTCAAAACATAATCACTTTAGACCCAATAACCAATCGCTATTGCACCCATCACCAAATTTGCACTTTATTATGATATATTGATATTGTTAGAGAAATCCCATTGTTTTTGTTTGTGTTTTTTAAATGTGAGCATGATGTAACCTTTTTGGTGCAAGTTGATGTGTAATAGAAACAAAATTGTACCAATAACCGTGCACCATAGTGTTTAGTTAATAGTGTCGCGGTGCACGGCTATTGGGTCTGTTACTAACACTTATTGGGTTTTTGTGTGTGTAGTAAATGACCATTTTGAAGTTGGTTATTGGGGGGTCTCTATGACAAAAACCTATGGCGGGTACTTGGTCACTATAACGGTTATTGGGGGGCCGGACGATTATTTGGTCCTCTCCCCTATACTTATATGAAGATCTACTCTCAATTTCTTGTTAGAGGGTTGCAACGATGGACACATTGATTTCCAAAACCACATCCATTTGTGATGAGAAGTGTGTTCTAATAGATAAGCCAAAAGTATCAAATGGCACGGGTTAAGCTCTAGACAAAACGCACCAAAGATTAAAAAAGGTCAAACTTTGTTTTTTCAAATTCGTGAAAACACAGTGATTTTTTTGCAATTTTTTTGTGGTTTTTTACCACAAAATATGCAGATCATGAAGAACACATGCTGAAAATTTCACGAGAATCTGTTAAGTTTTCTAGTTTTTGAAATTTGGTCAATAGTGCATTTTGTAGGGAGCTTAGTTGCGTCCGCACCGAATAGCCAAATCCTTGACAAAAGGACTTTCTCATCCAGAACACAATGTTATATTACGAGGAAATGTTCGAATGAAATCTTATTCCAATGAAAAAAGAGGATTAAGGGAAGCTCACTCAAACAGTGGCAAATAATTACAACCACTAACTTGGAGAAATTAATCAAGAGCACCCAACATCACAATATATTTCTTGTGAGATTTTACACATGAAACCCAATAGCACAACTTGCATTTTAGTCCTAATATGATATTCTGCCAAGGAATACATTGAGTGATATCTTAAGCCATCATTCAATTAGTTATAGAAACTAGTGGCTCGAGGAATGAAAACAAGCTTTCTCTCCCTTTACTAAATGATGTCCTAAACCATTGTATATTGATCTTTCTATGAATCTCCATCCTTAAATGCATCAATATGAACAAAGTAAAAATTTGTTATTGGCGTTAAACATAGGTTCTTGATTAAATTTACATGCCGAAAAAACAACAATAACTAGGATGCTCTCCTCCCAACTTAAATGGCATCATTAGATCTTGGGGGTCCTAGTCATACTCTCAAGTGAGAAAGAAATACTTGCACCATAGAGATTAATGGTGATAACTCAAACACAATCACTCTATTTTCAACCTCTTCTCTAACATCTCTCTCTCTAGTCTACTTCCTTGCATATGGTGCAATAAACAAGCATCTTCCTTACAACAAAACCAAACAATGAAGAGAGCAGAACTTAGCAACTACAGTCAATGAAGGGAGAAGAATTGATCTTTTCTGCAAGTCTCATTTTTCGATCTCCCTCCTCTTTCATCCATCTCCTCTCTTTTCTTCTCTCCTCTAGTCCTTCAAACGGAGAAATGGGTAAGAACCCCTCTTCCTTCTATTTTCTAGATATATGCAAGGTTTATTAATCCTAAAAACACTCTCCTCCAATCCCTAACTTTGTCACTCCCAAATAAGTGGGCTTTAGAAGGGTCACATTTAGCCCAATGAACACTACCACATGTTCTATTGGTCCCCAACCCCAAGTTATTGATGCTAGGGCCTATTTTTGCACAAGGATGAAGAAAATGAGCCCAAACAACACATTTTAAGGGCCCACATAAGGATTCATACAAGTTTTACTTAACCTAGCTTTCCTATACCCTAGGCTAAATTACCTCACCAAACAAAACCATCCCCAAAACATATTTAAGTTGATTCCACGTTCTTTATACTATTACATAATCATCTTTTTAGCAGTTCTCTCAAATCCCTAGTTAGGACTTCTCTTGAGAATCCTCATAGAGGTATTTAGCTTGGTCGTGATGTCTCGCAAACCCTCATTCTTCCCACACATCATTTCCTACAAAATACAACAGATAATATAATTAGATCACAGTAATAATTTATTCAAATCTTGGGGATCACCTTGTGGTGTAGTGGTAAATTGGTTGCATTGTTAATGGTGCAACCAAGGTTCAAATCCCTACTTGGCCCAAAACAAGTGTTAATTCTTAGTTGGGCCCACAGTGATTATGTTGACTTATTAGACTAGACTCTCGCTAGGTTGGACTGCTCGCAAACTAGTGCCAGACCCACGTAGGTTGTGTGTGTATATGTTACATGTCCTACGGGCTTGGGGTCCCTACTGGGCTTCCATGCTCACAGGGTTTGGCTTTGATGGTGAAGAGATAAGGAGTTTGTAAGCACTAGGAAATCATAAGAGATATAAGGGTGTTATTGTCGATCATTTCTGAGGATGAGGCCCCTAAAAAATGTGGCATCACTAGTTCGTAGCTCCAATCAAAAGCGATTACCTATATATATATA